>CM035424.1:21146942-21241942 GCA_020310875.1 Ceratopteris richardii | reverse complement strand
AAGATTTCAACCTTTCCGTTGATGACCAGAGGAAATGAAAAACAATTTTATTGGTGAACTCTATCCTTTTATATCATTGATGATCAGTTGTGTTGAATGAAATTAACTACTTTGAAAGTGTTTACAGGTATGAATGATGAAGCAGAACATATGCTCATATTAGGGTTTACTTTACATTGAATGTTGAATGTGTTTTATAGATTCAACTTTAGGGTTTCTTGAATTCATGTGTTGTTTATGAGATTGGGTTAATGTTAGGGGTTTAGATAATTTTAATGGGTTATCAGTGATTTCCAAAGGGTTTTAATGGGGTTTTGATGGGTTTTAAGTAGGTTTTCCAGGGTTTTCGAATGTTTCAAGGGTTAAAACAATTAATATTTAATGAAATTAATCTATAATTAACATTGGTTAACTTATAAAATTAAAATATGGTCTAATTAGTTACCTTAATAGTTTGTGTGCATTTAAATACCAAGGTCCTAATTAATTAATTTCTTAACCTAAGCTTAATTTAAATGAATTATTAATTAAGAAATTTAGGATAATTAAATTAGAATGAAAATGAAGTGGATAATTAACAAGTGGTATATATGAATAGTGTCTAAAGAATGGTGTGAATTAAGTGTGTAATTAAACTGGTTAAAGGGACTGGTTAAAAGTATGGTATTTATGTGTGCAAAATCAAAGAGTGGCCTAAATTAAGTATGCATTTAAAGTGCAAAAAGTATGTGATTAAAAGAATGGAACAAGTGAGTTATGTGATTAAAGCTAATTTAAAGTATGGTGATAAATGTGGGTTAAAGAATGGTTGAGAAAATAAAGCAAATCCAAAAGAGTGGCAAAATGAAGATCTCTGTGTGTATAAATAGATGGGGTTGCTCCATATTTTGCTAATGTGTTTTTGGCAGGTACTTTCTCCTGCTCTTTACTTTCTTCTATTTTTCCTTCTTTCTCAATAGACCCTCCTCGTGCTCGGGATATTAAGCCATCGTGTACTGCTGTGTATGATGATCTTGATGTGCCCATGCTACTACATGAATGTTGATTGTCCGGCTGGAAGCATGCCCATGCCTATTCCATGGCTTGGTCTAGGTCCCTGCAGCATTGCGTGTGTGTGATGTGTGAGTGTGTATGTGATGTATGTATGTGCGTGTATGTGATGTGTGTGTGTGTGTATGTGATGTGTGTATGTGTATGTGATGTGTGTATGTGCACGTGTGTGTGTGTGATGTGTGAGTGCGTATGTGATGTGTGTATGTGCGCGTATGTGATGTGTGTGTGTATGTGATGTGTGTATGTGTATGTGATGTGTGTATGTGCACGTGTGTGTGTGTGATGTGTGAGTTTGTATGTGATGTGTGTATGTGCACATATGTGATGTGTGTGTGTGTGTGTATGTGTATGTGATGTGTGTATGTGCACATGTGTGTGTGTGTGATGTGTGTGTGTGAGAGAGAGAGAGAGAGAAAAATTCTCTCCCTCCCCTCCTCTGTCTGAGCGCGGCAGCGCGCAGACAGAGAAGGAGAGAGAGAGAGAGAGAGAGAGAGAGAGAGAGAGAGAGAGAGAGAGAGAGAGAGAGAGAGAGAGAGAGAGAGAGAGAGAGAGAGAGAGAGAGAGAGAGAGAGACTCTCCCCCCCCTCCTCAGCGCTGCGCGCTGCAGCACCGAAGAGAGAGAGAGAGAGAGAGAGAGAGAGAGAGAGAGAGAGAGAGAGAGAGAGAGAGAGAGAGAGAGAGAGAGAGAGAGAGAGAGAGAGAGAGAGAGAGAGAGAGAGAGAGAGAGAGAGAAAGAGAGAGACTCTCCCCCCCCTCCTCAGCGCTACGCGCTGCAGCACCGAAGAGAGAGAGAGAGAGAGAGAGAGAGAGAGAGAGAGAGAGAGAGAGAGAGAGAGAGAGAGAGAGAGAGAGAGAGAGAGAGAGAGGAAGAGAGAGAGACTCTCCCCCCCCTCAACGCTGTGCGCTGTAGCACCGAAGAGAGAGAGAGAGAGAGAGAGAGAGAGAGAGAGAGAGAGAGAGAGAGAGAGAGAGAGAGAGAGAGAGAGAGAGAGAGAGAGAGAGAGAGAGACTCTCCCCCCCTCCTCAGCGCTGCGCGCTGCAGCACCGAAGAGAGAGAGAGAGAGAAAGAGACAAAGGAGAGAGACAGAGAGAGAGAGAGAGAGAGAGAGAGAGAGAGAGAGAGAGAGAACGGGAGAGAGAGAGAGAGAGAGAGAGAGAGAGAGAGAGAGAGAGAGAGAGAGAGAGAGAGAGAGAGAGAGAGAGAGAGAGAGAGAGAGAGAGAGAGAGAGAGAGAGAGAGAGAGAGAGAGAGAGAGAACGGTAGAGAGAGAGAGAGAGAGAGAGAGAGAGAGAGAGAGAGAGAGAGAGAGAGAGAGAGAGAGAGAGAGAGAGAGAGAGAGAGAGAGAGAGAGAGAGAGAGAGAGAGAGAGAGAGAGAGAGAGAGAGAGAGAGAGAGAGAACGGTAGAGACAGAGGAGAGAGAAAGAAACGCAAGGAGACAGAGAGAGAGAGAGAGAGAGACAGAGAGAGAGAGAGAGAGAGAGAGATAGAGAGAGAGAAAGAGAGAGAGAACGACAGGGAGAGAGAAAGAGTTAGTTAATTCGGTAATGAGTTAATTAGTTAATTAGAATTAATTAATCTAAACTAAATATAATTATATTTGATTAGTTAGTTAATATTGCATTGTTTAACTAATTATATCTATATATTACTACAGTATTTTAGTTAGAGATACGTAGTTTTATTAAGTTATTTATGAGATTGGTATTGTATAATTAGATACATACTTGTATGTGTTATTAAAACATATGCATGAGCATGTAATTGAGCTATTGTATGCATATATATATAATCATCTAAGTGATTGGATTAGCATGAGTTTGAGTGTTTGCTTTAGAATGTATGCATGCATGTTTTGAGTGTTTAAACATGTAAACATAGTGTTATTTTAATGCATGAAGCTTATGTGTATGTGTATGCATGGTTAGTATGTATAGGCATATATGTATGAAAGTAAATAGCATGGATGTGAATATATGCATTAGAGCATGTGAATGTTTTGATGTATACATAAACATATGCATGTGCATAAATGCATTTAAGTGTTAGTATGAATGTGCATTTACCTAATGTTATCATGTGCATGAATGTATGTTAGCATGTATGAGCACGTGTATGCTCCAATGAATGTGCAATGTGTTTTTTATGTTTCTTATTAATTTCTTTTTAGATTACTAATATTCGAATGTGTTTTTGGCAGAAAGCTATTGGCGAACTGGAGATTCACATGTGACCTAAAGTTTGAAAAGTAGAGATTATGCTTAACTTGAAACTTTTATTAGCTTGTATAGGCTATCTTTTAGACTCTCATTTAAAAACATCATCTTATAGGTTGTATAGGACTTTGGTTATTAATTTAGTATCATTTACTTTATGTCTAATGAAAGTTCTTCAAATAGTTCCATTCTTCCTTCATCAACTTTTGAATTGTTATTTCCAAACCCAATAGAAGATAAAGAATTAATAAAAAAAGTAATAGTAGAAGAATCTTTGCTCGATCCTAGAACAACTATAACTTTGCTTTCTACTGTTCCACCTAGTGTTAGTGAAGATCTTTTCCCTCCAACTGTAGATAGAAACGTAGAAAACTTTCAAGAAGAGACAAACGAAACTATAAAAAATCAAATAGTTAGTGAAAAGATTATCCTACCTTCTTATTTTGACGCAGTTGAACGTTATAGGAACGCTTCACCCTATGGACCTTAGGAAAAACTTGTACCTGTTCCGCATAGACACCCTGTGTGCGCCGTTAGCGAGACGACTGAATTGATCCGCCAGTCGTCGCAAATCGCTCCCACACCGTTGCTTATACCGTCACTTATACCGACGCTTATACGGGTGCTTATACTGATGCTCATACCACTACCATGGTTCCGATGCCTACACCGAGCCTTACACCGATGTCGGGGCAAAATCACACCCATGCATTTTCCTCGATAGAAGCCTTGGTATACACCTGATATGTTGTAGTGAGGATCATCTTCTCCATCGTATCTCGTTCACTTATGAAAATTAGCTGTTACAACCTATACTTGTTGAATTTGGGGTTGTTGTGTCAAGTCTTAAGAAATGGGTGGAACTTGTGGCACAATAAGCACTTTTTGGCCTAATGGATTTCCCGGATATGATAGTTGAGATGGTCATTGTGTAAATGTAGGGGAAATCGTAGGTTGCAATGGTATATATATATATATATATATATATATATATATATATATATATATATATATATATATATATATATATATATATATATATATATATATATATATATATATATATATATATATATGAGATAAAAGGACTCAATTCTCTTCAGATTCATGCTTCTTTTTGAGTGCTGGAGCTGATCAGTAATTCTTGTATGATTGTAAGACAAATATATAATTCTTCTATGATTGTATGCACATACATTGTTAGATGGGGTTGGCCAATATGTCTTGTGGATCATGGAACATCATTTTTCAGACTTCTTTTTTTAATTCAATTCCACTTGACAACTTCTTTCAACCATTGAATCTCTTCCAAACCGATTTCCATAATGCTAGGAAGATTCAGTACATCTCATAGACCTTTTCCCCTTTTTCCCCTTTTGTTGCATGAAAAATTAATTCCATGCGTTCCTTTGTTGCAAAATGAAAATAACTCCAAGACCTCTCCTACTTATACACAGAATACATTCATAAGATTTTCGATTTCTTTTTCTATACCTCGTGCAAAGTAAAGATTTGGCTTCTTTTCATTGAGATAATTGTACACATATAATATCCATTTGGATGCTTGTTGGACTCTAAGACCACATCCTCCATCTCTTTCTTTCATCCGACCTCTTTTCCGATCTATATTCCCCTTATTATTTTTACCAATCTTTCCGACCTCCGTCTTTCTCTTGCCTTGGCTCTGTGAGTATTGTTTTCCTTTGCGCGCATGTATCTCATGAATTTAGATCTTATATCTTAATAAATATCTAGTTCAATATAATATACTTATGCAAACTTCCAGAATTGTTTGTGTTGTTGGTGTTGTTTGTGTCTTGTTCTACACATGTTTGGCTACAATCTCTCTACGTTAGATAATGAGCTTCAGGAGTATGCTGGGAGTTTTTTATGTCTCTCATTAAAGGGCACCATTTTCAAGTTGGTGAGTGAAGACTCTCCAAGAACTAGCATTAGAGGAAGTTGACATGCATTGGGCCGTCAAAAAGAGCATTCTTGAGGCGAAGCGATAGTTGATTGAGCATGCATCTTTATATAATACTTTCGCGTTTATGCTTCCATCTTTTGGTCTGACACTCTCAGTCTGCTAAGAAATATGTTTCAAGGACGACAAGAAACAAGTGTGCAAGACAGACAAAGTCCATAGTGTGCAAGACAAACAAAGTCCATGTGCGTAAAACTCGAGTACACAGCGAAACGATGTGGCTTTTCCTCCAGTGAGCTGTGAAACACATGTAAATGCACAGCCTTTCAGATGTACTCATAAGCGCGACGATTGCAGGAGCTTCTGTTGTACTCATGTTTATACCTGCACTCATAGGACCTTCACTCTTTGATTTCTTGTCGTGAAACCTCCACTTTTATGCTGGTATGACAAGAAAATGCATCCTTTGTCCATGTGAATTCTGCATACTGTTCATGTACGCTTACAAAAGTCTCCGTTGTACTCTTCAACATTGTTTTAGCAGAGCTATGGCGTGGAAAGGTGAATGAAGAATACTGTAAAGGATTCTGAAGGTACGCTATAATTCCAAAGCGAAAGGCAACTGATTTTGAAAGGAATACATTTTACTTGAGGAGGGCTGGACTTTGTTGCTTTTGCATTTCTGCAATCCAAATTCTATAATACCATATTACTCACAAAATTTAACTCTATTTTTTCTTTTTCTTTTACTGACATTAAGATATTAGGACGCTTGAGAGACAAATATGTCAACGTGATCCATCGATTATGGATCCTTACGCTGGAGCATGTAGGCAAGCAATAGAAACGGATAGCTAGCTCTCAATCTTTGAAATGCACATGAAAAAAACTTTATATTCTGACAAAGAACAAAAACAAGCTACAAAGGCTCCTTTACATTTGATGCAAAAGGCATTCTAGTATACTGGCAGGAAATTTGTCAGGCATAGGCTTGAGCATGAAGGTTTTACACTGTGAGACTCTTTTCGAAAGCTTCACCACTCTTCATAGTCCCTTCCAGAGCTTCACCACCCTTCATAGCGCCCTGACGATTTTGAGGCTTAGAGGAAAAGGATAGAAAGAGGTGCAGATACTTTTGCTTTCCTTGCGTTGAGTACTGATGAAGCTCCAAAGTGAAAGCTCTCTACTCATGAGTTGGTCTCTGACAGTCAATACCAAATGTGAACTTTGGTTTCTAATGCCTCACGTGTTGGCCTAAAGGAAGTAGTGCATGCTCTTCTATATAAAAGTCTCTTTTTCATAGTTTGTTTGTTCTAGAAATAATTCTTTTCCAATGAGATCTCTTGTTGTATTTGGAGTCCCTCATGATTTTCTAGGCTTCATATTCCAGATGTTGCACCATTGAAGTTCGCCAGTCATGTGGTAGGGAAAATAATATCGTGTATCATATACTTTATAAGATGTAATTTTTGCTCTCGTTTGAATCTTTATTTGATTTAGTTCCAAGAGCGCACTATCTTTTGTATTAAAATTGTAGCTTTCTATGTATATTGTCTTATTTAATCTTGTCTCTCGATGATACAATGACCTGTTATAGAATGATAATCCGTCGTAGCAACATAAAAGTACAGGAATAAATGCCCTCATGTGCATATCTATATATACATATATCCTTGTATGTACATGTTAATGAATATCCATTCATAACTCTCTCTCTCTATCTCTATCTCTCTCTCTCTATATATATATATATATATATATATGTGTGTGTGTGTGTGCGTGTGCATAATTCCTTGTACACATATATATATGCGAACAACGAGTATGGAAACTATATATATATATATATATATATATATAGGTAAATAAATAAATACACACACACACACACACACACATATATATATATATATATATATATATATATATATATATATATATATATATATATATATATATATATATATATATATATATATATATATATATATATATTTATATATATATATATATGTAAATAAATAAATACACACATACATATACATACATACACACACACACACACACACACACACACATATATATATATATATATATATATATATATATATATATATATATATATATATATATATATATAGGTAAATAAATAAATAAACAAGGCTTACCCTTCCCAAGAGGAAGAACAAGCCTTGTTAAGTGTAAGAGGCACCATTTTTCACATTGAGGATTTCTTATGTTTCTTGTAGGTGATGAAGAAAGCTTTGAAGATGTGGAAGCAATGAATGCTTCTCATGAAGAGGAACTCATGAAATAATTCATGTATGATCAGCCCATTGTTGATTTTTTAGGTATACAATCAACCATGAAGCATGAAGAAAAGATTATGAAGCAATGGGGAGTTAGCTTGCAAGGATTGAAAGATCCAAGAAGAGTCCAAAGAAGAGAAGATGTAGGCAAGAGAAGTAGTCACTATCAAAGAAAGAGTAAGAGCCGCCACTAAAGGTAATATCAAAACACTAGGAGGAGCCACCTATATGAAAGGAGTTTCTATAAGGAAAGGAGCAGCCATAATGCACAAAAGAAGTCATGAAGACAAGCTAGAGAAAAGCATGACAACCATCACAACATCAAAAAGGAGATGCAAAGATTACACCCAAAGACAAAGTCAAAGATGGTCCAAAGACAAAGAGGATCAGAGCAAAGCATGCAAACCTAGAAGACATGAAGCCATGAAGATACAAAGAGAGGACAACAAAGAGGAAGTGAGTGAAGCAAGAAGGTTATGTACATCCAAGGTGATCTCAATCATTTTATAATCTTGTATGAAGCATGTCTTATGATAGATATTGAAGAATAGCTCTTGCTAAGAGCCAAAGAATCAAAGATGAAGGAAAAGAACCTTAAAAGCAAACAAACAAGATCACCAACCTATAGATGGAAGAGATATGAGCGAGATAGAACCAAAATATCAAGAGGACAAGAATTGGAGAGTAGCAAGGACTCCCAATTGTAGCTTGAGGGGAAGTGTTCAAAATTATAAAACTTGTGCAAGCTCCAATTTTGAGGCTTGACACATACTCACCTCTCGTTAGTTACAGCTTCATCATTAATGTATTTGTTGTAAGCTCAAAAGAAAGTAAGGGCTTAAAAATATAGAGAGTACACTCATAACCTTAAACAAGAGTGTTAAATTAAAATGTTCAAATGTATATATGGCTTCGATAAAAGCCTAAATATGGTTGAAGATATGGAATACTTAAAAAAAGGCATGACCTTATCCATATTGAGTAATTTGGAGCATCAAAAGTCACCCAAGGCAATGGAAGGAAAAATGACAAGAAGTCAAAGGTCAAGAGGTGAGAGAAGATGCAAGGATAGGTGAAGATTTTCGCGCATTCTCACACCAATGGATATTAGAAGGATCGTCAATAGTGTGCTACAAGACACATAGGCATTCTAGCCGCATACCCTTGTGAAGGTGATATCTTTCTACCTTCCTATCCATTTAATGCATGTGATATCCTGTTGAAAAGCGTAACTTGCATACACTTTGTATCTCAAATATATCTATTAGATGATTCTTTAGTCATGACGGAGGTGATTTCTTGTGAAAATTAGTTTTCTGCTTAACTTGAGTTGCCAAGTAGTTTATCTTTACGTAGTTAGTTGGCTGGTCATATGGACTACCAATAGAGTGTTCTTTAGCTTGTTTAAAAGCTAAAACCATCTATGGTGTGTGGATCAATTTGCAAAGCCATTCAATCTCTGAATTGTGATGGGATGAGGTTTTAGTAAGCATGTGTCTTAGAGGGTAGATTCTAGAAGAGGTTCTCTAACTTCCGTTGTGCATGTTGAAGTGAAATTTCTCCACAAGCATGTACTATTTTCATATGGAATATCATAAACACCAATGGTAGATTGCATTATGTGAAAATACTATCTGAAAGGGGGGTGGCATTGATTATTGTTTTATAGGCCACTCAATAAGGCCAAATAGCATGGTGTTATTGTTTGTCCCAATTAGATAATTTATTATTTACTGATTCTATCAATACATTGCATAGGATCTTTTTGTGGACGGACCTAACCTCCACAAAAAAGAAACTAAATAGGCTAAGAAAAATAACTAGCAAGACCACACTAGAGAGAGAAATGTTGCCCAACCAACCCCTCCAATATATAGCTCCAAGGACAAGGGGGTAACTCACTCTCAAGAGGACATGTGTACCTTCCCGCACATGGGTTCCCAAGGTGATCACTTGGATTCTAAGCTTAGGAAATCACATGCCTTTCAAAAGAACAACCTCCAAGATCTCACATACAAATCAAGTGGCTAGGAGAAGCTTTGAAACAAGCCTAAGCTACATCAACCTTAGAGAATATACCCAAAGGTTCAAGACCCTTCAAATAGGGGTACATAAATACTAAATTGAAAGGATTTCACACCTAGATACCCAAAGGGTTTTTCCCCTTAGATGTGTGTGTTATACAACCCCCTACAAACATTTCCATCCTTTCAAATGAGTGGATATTTCTACCTTGCGGTATTCCCCCATGCCCCATGATGAATCTTATTGACAATGGTCTTCATCTCTCTAATTTTCCTCTTTATTCAAAATGTGAGATCCTATCCCGATTTAATCTTGAAAGAGGATAATCCATGCATGGTCCCGTCCTTCCCTTAAGATCATCTTGATGTCCCTTGAATTCAACTCATATATGCTAGTTGAAGCTTTGGGGATTCAATCTTTGGGGTTTACCTTAAAATTCCAAGAAGTTGATTATTTATTTGTTTCTAAGCTCTCAATACATTTAATTTATTGAGAGGTAGAATTTTTTCTATCCTTCTAAAGGAGTTCGTCTTCCTTTTGAGAGGATAATTGAAGAAGAAGCCTAATTTTGGACATTATCCTCTTTATGTACTTCATTGCAACATGAGTCCCGTTTTATTCTAGCCATCAAAAAATGCACTAAAAGGGATTCAATTCTCACCATCCCATACCAATGGGTTCTTCATGCGATTTACAAAACTATGGCTCTATACTTTTTTTTTTAATATAAAGGAAGTTCGGCATTAGCCTACGCTTCCGGACTTGAATTAAATAAAGAAAGAAAGGTACAAGAGAAGGGGACTAGTGCCCACGGGACCCCCCAAATCCCACAAAGCATGGGAAGCTTTTACAGAGCTTAGATGGCATTACAAAGAAGGTTAATCATCCTCTCATCACCCTCATGAGGGGCCCACTTGGGTTTAAGCTTGTTATTGATCAAAAGGAGAACTTGATGATGCCTGAAGGGGGGGGGGGGGGATTTCTTACAGTTAACAATCCTTTTGCTAAGGAGGAACAACAATTTCTCAATTGACCACTCCTCGGGGGAGTCACCGAAGTTGAGAGCACATCTTTCTCGCCAGATTTTCCATAGGACCTCCCCTCTCATGGCATTCCAGAGAGTCGCAGAGCAGCCGATCGCTTCTCTGAGCAGGGCTTGCTGCCAACTGAGATGTTTCTGAAGTCTAATTTTCTTTCCAACCGTCTGCCAGAGTCTGTTGGAGTTGGGGCAGGTAAAGAAGATGTGTGGAATATCTTCAATAGACCGATGGCAGCATTTGTACCAGGGTGGAATCCCACAAAGTTTGCTAGCCTTAAGGTTGGTCCAGATTCCATGATGAAGAATTTTCCATAAGAGGACAAACTTTTTGATTTCTATGAGGGGGTGCCAGATAGCCATGAACTTCATGTCCCACCAAAGCCGTGTCCATGACAGGCACCACTTCTTATTGAGGTTAACCTGATAGTCACTCGTTTCTTTGATGTTCTAGATTTTTGATAGGCTATTCCCATTGTGCCATTTGAGACCATGCGAGCTCGATGTGTCATGTCCCATGAGAAGGCGAGTTTTGTATCGATCCTAGGCGAGACATCTACTTTGCAAAGTGTTCCATTCTTCGTACGAAATGTTGACGCAAGGGTCAATATCCTCGAAGTTGATCCAGGAGTTGGTGTCTTGTTTCCAGAGATGTTTCCATTTTTTGAAGCCTTTGTTCCATAACTTCTTGGCATTTTGAATGTTCCAAGATTCCACACTCCGGATGCCATGGATCCAAAACCAGATAGAGTCATTTTGTCTGATACCAGCAGCCCACTTCCAGTCTTCACTAATTCTTGTGTAGCTTTTGACTTTATTCCAACTCTTCCATAGGGAGCACACGAGATTAGAGCCTTTCGGGAAGACGGGGATCGGGGAAAATAGCAAGGTCAAGATGTCGAGATTCTTCCAATTTGGGAAACCCATGAGGGCCAACTCGTTCTTATTTCTGAAGATGAACTTGGCCCACGAGGCCTCCCCATTGCACCAAGCCTTAATCATCCATTTGGCTGCCAGTTTGTTAGCCATGCACCCAATGTCTAGGATACCAAGTCCCCCACTATCTCTATGGCTGGTGCAGATGGACCATTTGATTTTAGGCACCCCCCTTCTATTGTGATCGCCTGTCCAAAGGAAGTTTCTACAAACACTATCCAATTTGTAGAGATCTTGCTCTTTCGGTCTCCAACAAGAAAGGAAATAAATGGTAGAAGAAAGGAGGAACGTGTTGATAACCATAGCTCGACCAACAAGATTGATTTGCGTACCTCTCCAATAATTAAGCTTGTTTTCGAGTTTGGCCAGCACCCAGTTCCACCGTTGTTCCATAGAGACGCCAAACCCCAAGGGGATCTCAAGAAGCCAAAAAATTTGGCCCTGCGGAATGATTTGACAGCCATGATCAATGAGAAGGCGAGGCTCAGACCCCACAATAGCTCTAAAGGCGATCTTAGAGTGGTTGATTATGGATCTAGAGGCTTCACAAAAGGTAGCAAGACACCTCCACAACGTCTCCAGGCTAGTACTATCATTGTGAACAAACGCGTTCATATCATCGGCGAAAAGTCTCATGGTGATCTGATTGTGGTCGTGAGGCAAACGGAGGCCTTTGATATTACCAGCTTCCACCTGGTGTGCCACAAGCCTGCTAAGCCCCTCGGTGGCGATGGCAAAGAGAAGGGGAGCCAATGGGCACCCTTGTCTGATAGATCTTCTAAGTTTGATCACCTTCGAAAGTTTGCCGTTAATGTTAATTTGGGTCGATGCATTTCTGAGAAGGGTCGCGATCATCTTGGTGAATTTCTGACTACATCCAAGATCTTGGAGCGACTGCAGAATATAGTCCCATTCTAGCCTGTCGTAGGCTTTATCAAAGTCAATCTTGAGGAAGACCACATCTTGTTTAGACTCATTTGCAAATTCAAGACCTTCCCAAATATCAGTAATGGTTTCCAAAATTGACCTGCCTTTGATGAAACCTTTTTGGTCCTCGCTTAGCCATGCTCTCAAGTGGCAAGAGATTCTGTTGGCAATGACTTTGGGGATGATCTTGTATCCAGTTTGGAGCATCGTAATAGGACGCCAGTTCTCTATTCTGTTCTTTTCCCCTTTTTTGTGTATTAACTTGATAATACCATTGTTGAGACAAGAAGGAAGTGCGCCAAACTTGAGCACCTCTTGCCAAACCAGACGAAGAGGGGTGGCAACCACCAACTTGAAGGATTTAAAGAACTCATTAGTGATCCCATTGGGTCCCGGGCTTTTAGTGGGAGGCAGGGCATCAATGACCTCAATGATTTCTGCTTCAGAGATAGGGGCATGTAGTAGGGAGCGAAGGTTGAGTGGTATCCTACGGGGGGAAACCCTAGATATGGCTGCCATACAGTCCCTTCTATGGTGGGAGAGGGGGTTCGAGGTCCCGAGGAGTCTCGTGAAGTGACCTTCAATGATCCCAAAGTTATCTTCTTCCGTATTGCATACATTGCCATTTAAGTCTAGCAATAAGGGGATCAATTCTCTCTTATGTTTCCTTTTAAGGATACGACACATCTCTTTGGTGGGTTTTTCGGCTTCACCAGCCCACCACTCCTTCAAGAAAATTTGCAAATTTTTCCTTTGTATTTCTTCCTTGTATCTCAATAGTGCTCTGATTTTTCGAAGACCTTTCTGGGCTTGAGATTTTCCTTTGTTCACTTCCTCCTCGAGCCTCAAGAGTCTGTGGTAAAGAGCTTCCCTATGAGCCCGCCACACAGTCTCAAGCATCTTCCTGGATCTAATCATGATCTGTCGAGACTTATCTTAAGAAACCAGAGTAAAACAAAGAGGAGCACCAAAAGAAGCAGCAATCCATCGATGGATTTCTTCTTCAAAGGAGTTCTCAAGCTTTTCAAACCGAAGTTGATTAATACCGATTACCATTCCACCGGACCCCCGCTAGTGCACCGTTGAAATCCAAACATGGGTCGAGGAGACCTGTCTAAGCCATTTTTGGAGGTCTTGTCCGTCAATTTTAATCTCTTGAATACATATAAATTCTGGGTTTAGGCTAATGTCACGAAGCCATTGACCAATGATGGTCGCTCTTGAGGGGTCGATTAGCCCTCTAGCATTTAACGAGATGATGATCATTGTCGTAGAGAGCCCTCTTTGCGGGAGGGAGCTTTGTCCTTTCTTTTCTTGGATTCATCTTTCTTTTTCGCTGGGATTGGATCTCGAATTAGCAATAGGTTCTTGTGGGGGCTTTTCCAGGGTAACTCCATAGGTTGTTTTCCTTTGCTGGATGCCTCCTGCTGGGAAGACTTGGGCTCTATACTTTTGTATGTCACCTTCTCTCTCCTCATTAATGCTCTATAAATCATATGCTACAATCTATTGTGCCAACTTATGAGAGCAAGTACTAAGGTTCTTGGATACACCACACCTAATTCTTACTTAATTGTTTTGAGAATATTTGGTTAGCCATTTAATGTGGTGTGATTGATCTTATCAATCCTAATTTTTGACTTGATCTCTGACTCTACTTTGGGCCCTTTGGTTTTTCTTCTCTTCTTTAGTCAAATAAAAGATAAGACTAGGTCTTTCTCCATTAGATATCTTTTCTACATATCATGTTCAATGTTTTACCCATGGGTTTTATTTGGGGACTTGAATTTTATGCTTCACTGAAGAAACCATTTTCATTGGGTTTTTCACTTAGAATTTCTACAATCCTTATGGTTTATGAAAGTCTTCGCTTACATTCGGGTTCATTAAGAATTAATAAGGCTTGAGAAGGAGCTGTTGGTGCAATAACTCCAAGCCTAAATTCTTGATGATTTATCCTAAGGCTCATATGTGCATTCATGTATTAGCACATGAATGATCTCTTGTAAAAAATAGATTTTTACTCCTTGTAAAAGTGCATATATGGAATAACTTCAACCACGAGTCCTTAGGAGAATCTTTTCACAAATTCTTTGGTGAGGACTTATGGAAAATCAAGTCTGAAAACTTTGGAACACTTTTAGGTAAAGACTTGAATTCAAATTTGAATCTTAGCTCCAACAAAAGTCTATAAAAGAGGATTACCTAGTCGCATGGAATGTAGCCAGATATAGCAGAGGTTCTTATTAGACTATCTATTGACGTGCTATAAAGTTTCATGTTTATTGCCTCAGCCAATCGCGAGTTATGTGCAAAACATTACCCTCTAGTCTACATACTGTCAACACTCGAAAATGTTGAGATGCATCTCTAACTTGCTAAACATCATTCGAGTATATCATTTCATATAAAATAACTTGCGAACGGTAGCTACCCAAGTTAATTACATATTCTCAAGAGGATTTTGTTCAATTATTAGCAGAGAATGAGTACTGTTCATTTCCTTGAGCAAGTGTAGTGACCAAAATAGTATGTTTTTGGTTCATAATGAAACACTAACTTATCTGTTTTGATCCAATGATTTGAGGATCATCTTCCAAAGTAATTGGGTGATTATTTGTGCCTCCTGAAAAAGGTCAAGAGGTCTACTTTGCACTCCTCAACTTATTTTTTTCTGGTGTGCAACAGTAATTTGTAGCACCATCTAATCTCTGGAAGGTGTGCACCATCTCCTCCACCATATGTGTCCCACTATGAAGTGATTTTGATATTTTCAATAGTTCCACTATCGTAGAGTTGCATATATTAGGTCTATATGATATTGTGTTTGCTAGCCCCTTATGTCCCCAATAATTAAATTATAATTTAGATCCTAAAGAGTGTGTATCTTAGTTTCATTCATCTTTCTGTTTTTTTTCTTTTTTTATCTTTTATCCCTTTTCCACTTTTTTTTTTTCCAATCTCTATCTATTCTCTACTATGATAGTGGCATCCAAAAGTGTGATAGAGTTATGCTCATAAGTTCTTAGAAAACATCTTTTTGTGTCTTAAGACGTGTACAAAAGTAGTTATTTACTTGTTCCCAAGAAGGCCACTCATGATTATCCAAATTATTAATAATAGTGTTGAATTTGGAAACTTTAATGTCATATAAAAAAAAGGCATTATTTGATGAAATTTTTAGATTACTAGAAGCAAGCATTCGTAAATATAAATATAGGACATGCTAGGAAAAGATTGATTAGTTAGAAAAAAAATATACCTGTTTCCTTAAATGAAGGAGAACATTAAGATTTCTTCATTAGTTTTATGATATTATTTTTAGTACTAGGGAAAAAGTTATAATGATGCCCATTAGTGTTTAGTTTTTATCAAAACCATGATCTCCCCATTTTCGTTGGTCTAAATGTGATGAAATCTCTTGTTTTGTATATTGTAATACGTTTTTACTCATAATTAGAAAATTAAAATAATTTTTACTAGTTTTATGGCTGAAACTAATCACACACGTGCAACAACAATGTTGTCATATATGAACTATGCTGAGAAGTGACCATAATAATATGAGTCATTGAGAAGTGACCATAATAATATGAGTCATTTTTCATCAACAGATGAATATTTAGATTTATAAAAGTAAATTCTTCTTTCGACAAACTCATGAATCAAATTCCTATTCCATATCTTCAAGTAAAAACATTACTACTATTTTTCTATGGAAAGAAAAGGTCAATCAATGAGCAATGATTGTGTATGCTACAGGATTAAAGTTAACATTCCATTTTTCTATATTCAAGAACATTATAATGTTTATGGAACTATTTTCATTGATGTTATATACCTTAAATCATTGAGAAAAGCTAACTTGAAAATTTATCCTAGGCAAAGTGAAGTATAGATATTGAATCAAACATTGGGATGGTGAGTTGTATGTTTTGAATAAGTACATGAATTATTGTAGCATGTATTCATGATACCATGTGAATGGTTTTTGGAATAATACACTAGACATTTTAGTGTTTTATACATTTATATGATACAAACTGCCTTATAGTGTATACGTATATAATGTGCATCCTATATAGTAATCACTATTTTACTATGGAAATAATATTCCAATTTTGAAGGCTTGTTTTTTTTTTGAGCAAACAGGAAAATTGAATTAGAGAATAGAATGTATGTAAGTACACAGGGCAGGAAGCCCCATCAGATCAGGAACAACATACATGCAGCATGGGAGAGATGTTGCAGACACAAGGATAGTAGAACATTACCTTAAATTGTTCACCATCACAAATCGAGGTGAAGAATATAAGTTAAGCAGTGAATCCCTCCATTTCTGAGGGGGGGTATTGCTAAGGTGTCTAGTGAGACTGACGCTATCAGGGCCGATATAGTTCGAGAGATACAATTCTCGCCTATGGCTTTAATGGCATGAACAAATTTGTGGAACAGAGAAGTATTACAGTTGTTCATAACCCTCTGGTTTCTAGAACTCCATATGAACCATAAGGTAGCACCTCTCCAAATGTTCCGTAGGGGAAAATCCAACTTGTTACGAGAGCCCAGCAGAGTTTCAACAACACTGAGCCTCATATTTAGAGCTCGACTCATGTTTCGGAAGGCAGTCTAGTAGTGTTGAGCATGCCTACAATTGAAAAAAAGATGAGGGATCTCATCCATAGTGCCACAATACATACAAACTCCATTGTCTAATCCAATTTTCCTAGCTTTAGAGCCACACCAGACAGCTTGATGAAGAATCATCCACATTAGGAATGAGTGTTTTATGTTATAGGGAAGGCTCCAAAGGCTTTTGAATCTATGTTTCCATTGGGAGGCATTCCAACTGACCATCCAAAGCTTATTGAGTTTGGGAATAATCATGTTGACGGTTCCTCTAAGGTATTTGTATCTCTTGTACATGTCTGTAGCATTATCCGCGAGGTTGAGTGGTCTTCTCTGATTACAATCAGGCACTTTCCTCGCCAGCATATCTCTATGATTCAGCAACACCTGTAGACAACCAGAAGACAACCAGAAGACATGTCAGTGGACTCAAGAATGAGTCACTCAAACATCACCTGATCATGCATCCATAGGTCTTTCCATTGAGCAAAGCCAAGTTTAGAGCACTTGTGTTCCTTAATTCCCAGCTGACCATTGTTCCATAAAGAAAGCCATCCAGTGCAGATATTCTCCTACAGGAAAAAATCAGTGTATTGAAAGAACTTAGGGTTAGAGGAACAGTGGTACTTTAAAGTCATCCAAGCTTGCCACATCTTGCATATTAATCTACTTCCCACAGGGCAGAAGGTATGAGGCGAGATAAGGATGTCCCAGATGCTATGACCCTTCCAAGACTTGTAGTCTTTTATGTAGAACTTGTGTGTGTTAAGAAGGATAGCCCAGATGTCGGTGGAGTCTATTGACCTAAGAATCCATTTCGCTGCCAGGTTTGAAGCCATTTTAAGGGGCAAAGAATTCCCAATCCCCCTTCAAATTTAGGGAGGTAGCACGTCTTCCAAGCAACCTTGGGGATTTTATTATGGTGAGAATTTCCCCCCCCCACAAGAATCATCTGGCTAGGGCAAGCACTTGCTTGAATTGAATTTTATTAGGCATTCAATAGGAAATGAAATAAGTCAGGGAAGGCAAGATATAGTGATTAAGCACAAAAACCCTATGAGAGATGGAAGACTGACAATCATACCAGCTGAATAGCTTCCTCCTGAATTTATTCAAGACCCACTCCCATCTTTGGTGGAGGGACACTTGGAAGCCCATGGTGATCCCCAAAAGTCTAAAGACTTCCCCTCCCTTGATAATGTCACATCCCACGGAGGAGATACAAGAGGGCACATTATTATTGGAGGATTTAAACACATTCTTATTGTGGTTGATGTTAGAGCCAGTAGCTAAATAAAAAGTGTTAAAACAGTGTAGGACACTGTTGACCGAGGAGGAGTTAGCTTTGGAAATGATGTTTGTGTCATCAGCAAAAGCTTGCAAGCAGAGTTGATTATTAGTTCCAGGGACGTGGATACCTTCTAGGAGCTTGTTATTGAGGGCATCCTTTATCAGCCAGCCAAGGGCATCACTGGCTATAGCAAAAAGCAAGGGGGCAGCCTTGCCTGATAGATCTTCTGAGTCTGAAAGGAGAAGACAAGGAGCCATTGATGGAGACTTTAGAGTGGGCATTACCAAAGAGGGTGGTAACATATCTTATGAATTGCTTTCCAAAACCTATGTCATGAAGGGACTGAAGGATAAAATCTCATTCAATTCTGTCGTAAGCCTTATCAAAGTCTATCTTTAAAAAGTAGTACGGTTGGTTCGATTCTTGAGCATGGTCAAACCCTTCCCATAAGGAAATGATAGCATCAAGGATGAACCTACCTTTGATGAAACCTTGTTGTTCGAGGAGGATGATATCATTCATAATAGGACTCAGTCTCCTAGCTAGAGAAGAAGCCAAAATCTTATAGATGGTAGTTAAGTAGGAGACAGGCCTCCAGTTATTAAGATCTTCCTTGGGACCCCTTTTGTGGATTAGTTTTATAACTCTAGTGTTCACCTCAATAGGAAGAGTTCCTTTTCTAATAGATTCTTTCCAGATCAAGACAGCTAGGGACATGAAGAATTCATTTAGAAGACCATCATGGCCAGGAGTCTTGTAGGGTTTCAATTTACCTATGGTTTCTTTAATCTCACCGGCCATGAGGGGCAGGTCCAGCAGGGCAACCAAGCTACTAGGAATAGTTTTTTTTCCTTTTTAGAGCAATACGAGCCGTGGTTGCACGGATATCCTCCCCCACTTGAGAGCACTAGAGAAAACATCAGTAAAGAAGCAAGTAGCCTCCTGCAAGGACTCCTCATTGTTAATGGAAAAACCACCTGATTTTTTCATGAGTAATGGCACACAATCCTTACACTTCTTCTTTTTGAGCCCTAAATTCTCTTGAGGAAGAGAGAATGCTACTAGCCTCAAGGTACTTTTCATATCTAAGTCTCTCCTAAAGGGATAAATTCTTTTCCAATTTATGAGGATCTTGAGAGGAAAGGACCTTGTCAATTTGAAGCTGAAGGTGAAGTCTCCTCCTAGCCCATAAGTTTTTCCTAATCTTCTTGAAGTGGGTAAAAAGACCCTGGAAGGTGAAGTCTCCTCCTAGCCCATAAGTTTTTCCTAATCTTCTTGAAGTGGGTAAAAAGACCCTGGACATCCCTGACCCATTTAGCCAAGCAATAGAAGGGCTACAATGGGAACTAAAGTGATACTTAAAGATGTCTTTGGTTTTCCTAACCACACAAGGGATATTGAGGAGGGATGCATCGAGGTGAGGCCAAACCACTTTGGAAGACCTAGTATTTAACTTCAGGGAAATGGAAAGGAGGGTATGGTGAGATATACGAATAGTAAAATCAGTGGTGACTTTGATGTCCCAAAATTGATGGGAATAAGGGACAGAGATATTGCATCTGTCAAGCGGAGCCACCAGGTGATTGTGCCCTAGTTGCTTGTTACTCCAGGTGAATCCTGAGAGATATGAAATGTCACTAAGATGATGGTGGGAAACAAGACC
The DNA here is from genome assembly GCA_020310875.1 of Ceratopteris richardii. Lineage (NCBI taxonomy): Eukaryota > Viridiplantae > Streptophyta > Polypodiopsida > Polypodiales > Pteridaceae > Ceratopteris > Ceratopteris richardii. The sequence continues at coordinate 21,221,935 of CM035424.1, read as the reverse complement.
TGGTGAGGAGTGCCATTCCTGACCTTGAATAGTAGACCCTTTTTTCTTATGGCAATCAGTTAGGGAGGTGACCATATTAAAGTTACCCACCCGAATGATAGGGCCGACGAGAAGAGCAATTTCCTCCCAACACTTGGCCCCACTAGCAAGATAATTGGAGGCATATAAACTTATCATAGTGCAACCATAAGGAGGCATCAACTGGTATCCAACCCACTGGTCAGAGCCTCTCGCTTGCTGTCCTAACAGCTTTCCAAGCACTGTGCTCAAGCTGTCAATCAATGGCCATAACTCTACAGGTAATTTTGGAAATTCCACCCAGACAGGCACTCTAGTAGGCTTGGGACCTCTAGGATTAAATCTTGAGTACCACCTGAAGAAAGAAATGGGGGTGGATTTAATCAACCATTGTCCTTCTGTGATTATCTGCAATGCACTGTTCGAATCTTCCAAAAAAAAAAAGAAAATAACCATTAGGTAGATAATGAATTTGCTTAACATATAATCCTAGATTCTCCTAGTTGAATTTAATCCACTATTTAAGCACTTCATGTGGAGGAAGGGGGCCATGGCAGAGACCGATGACCACCCGCTCCATTAACTGGTGTTGCTAGTTGATGAAAGAAACTTTATCTATGATGAGCATGGAGTGGCTATTATTCGTAGTACTACTCGGAGAACCATTAACAAAGCAAGCAGGAGTGTGGTTGATAACCGATTTCCCTTTGTTCACAAAGGAAGAGTGAGACGGATCTACATTCATACCAAAACAGTTGGAAACATCGTGCCTGCCAGAAACAAGAACACGTACAAAAGTTTTTTTCTTGCTCTCCATCAAAACATTATTGTCGGTGCCAAGAGGCGAAGTAGGACTCGTGGGCGTGTGCACTTGATCAGCAACGACGAATGGAGAGTGAGAAATGTTACCTTTTGATAAAGCAAGGGTAGACATAACCTGAGAGGCCGACAAGGAAGCATCCACTGCAGTCGCGTCGGTGACATAGGCAGCAAGAGGGTTGAGTAAGGCATCATAATACCTCCCCCCGCTCGGGGAGGGATGAAAAAGAAACGAGCTCCCTCAGAGGCGGAGGGCTTAAGGTCAGAGTACTGTGTCGAAAATGGAGGTCTGCAACGGCACAGAGCCTAACATGCAGGAGAGGCACGAACATCGAAACCCTAGCATTCACTGCCCACGTCCCACGTCTCTCTTCAGCTTGAAAACTCTTTGAAGGCTTGTGTTAAATGATTATGTGACTTTAAATTTAACATTAGAAAAAATACTAAATTATAAGGAAAAATGTTTCTATGGAGATATTTGTTTCTTCTCATATACAAATTAGGAGATATTATTTTTTACCATATTAAATCACTTCTACATTCAGGGTTATGAAAACAAAATCGCTTTATGTTGTATAGAATTTATAGGTATAAGTCTTTATGAAGATTGAAGTTTTTTTCAAAAAAAATGATTATAACACAATACTGTCAATTTGAGAAATGGACACTATAATGTCTTGTTTTGGTACAAAATGTGTGTTAAAGATATTTATGAAAAATTATGCATAATGTTGCAACATTGACTTCTTTTTCTTTTATCATTTTGATGTTTTCTAATATGACATGAATCTTGATAGGAGATTGGTTATAGTGCATGAACTATTCCATTGCCTTGGGTTGCAAAGCCGTTGCAAATTGTTCATTCGCTTGATTCTAATTGTATAATGTTTCAATCCACTTGCAAAAAATCTACTCCAAATTGGAAAATAGGGCTAATTTACCGATTTCAAATTAGATCTTTAGACCTTCTCCAGCTGAAGTTGGTAAATTCAACTCTTGAATCATTTTTTTTGTATCAATATTTCACTTATTGAATTGAACTGAACTTGAGGTAATGAAACTTTGTTGTTAGCATTTTTTGTGTTTTCTAAAGTGCCACAATTCCTTAAGAGTACGTTTCGTATGATAATTGAAGCCTCTTCTTGCTCTGCAAGCCTTCGTGTCAGATCTTTAATAACCTCTCTCTCTATCTCTCTCGACCCCTCCCCCTTGTGGATATGTTGAACTCGCATGTTTAGTCCCCTCCATTGCATCTTTATTTTCTTATTCCACTCCAACTACTAGATCATTTTATTTGAGCATGATCTAGTTGGATAAGTATATTTCGAGAGTTCCTATTAGGATTAGACATGCATAATACCTTTTTAATGGTCCCAAAAAGAATTGCGAGAAGTGTAGGGATTGTATTTATAAAGTTTTCTAGTTATACTAACGCAAATGAAGTTTATTAACAAGTAGTTTTCCCAAAGTTCGTGACAAAAAGTGAAACCATTGTTGGGCTTGTAGGTCCGGACTATGATTAAGGAGTGAATCGCATAAACTTTCAAGAACTACATTAGATCACCAAATCAAAAGATGATGCCACAAATACGTACTCATGTGTTGTATTACGACAATATAAAGTACGCATAGATAATTCAATGAAGGATGAAGACACACAAAATATCTTCTCACTCTAGTAGAGTACCTATTAAAATAGACATGGAAATAGATGTATCCATTGTGGAAAAAAAGCTTTATAGGAGTAAAAGAAAAGGATCCTATGGCATATGGGAGTAAAAGAAAAGTATCCTATGCCATATAGCGGTAAAAGAAAAGATCCAACCATTATAATATCTGATAATTATAGTTGCATTTCTATGAAATAACCTTGGCTTTTTCATAGACAAACAAAGAGCATAGATGTTCAACATGAAATTGTGAAAGATTTGGTCAATGATGGGTTAAATACAACTTTTGGATTTTATTGACCTCCAAAATATAGCTAGAAGTAGGTGGAACTGCCTAGGAACTAGTTGAACCTTCTCACAAATGTATGTGATGAAAAACAAATCATGCTTAGAGAGCTTCTTGTTCTTTACTCACCTAGAATATTTGAGAACTCTTTTACCCACATATAAGTGACACCAAGAGCTTGCCAATGAGCTAAAGGAAACCCATGTTGGATAAATACACAAGGCGATATGACCTTTCCAATTTTGAGGTCTAATGGAGACCTTCAACATAGGTAAACCAGAGTACACACATTATATGAAGAGAAAACTGATTGTAGTTCACAAATCTAATTAATATGAAAATTAAAAAATAAATGTAGACAATAAAAGCTTTCAATGATCCATCAAAAATGTATTTTGGATATATGATGATGCAGATACAAGCTCTATAATCTCTATCTACAAAATGATAGTAGCAGAGAGATAGATATATGACTCTGTTGGACTTCCAATAAGATCACGACTTCTCACCTCTTATTATAGCATGTAAAACTAACCCAAAACCTTCCTAATACATCTAAACTCATAGTAGACACTTGGGGGAGGTATTACATGATGTAAAAGCTCAAGTATGCAAAACATGGTTGGACTTTGAGAACTAGCAACATCCACCTTCCACTAGGACACCACTATAGCTCCCTTGTGACTCACACATTTGACTCACAATGTTCTAGACCTCACATGGTATATTAACCACCTTTAATAGTTTATGTAAGCCTTCTTGAAGTATTTGAAGGCCCGCCAAAGGTATTTACATCATTTGGAACTTGTACCTTAATCTATACATAAAAACAATGATCTCAACATCATCCCCCTCAAGTTTCAAAGAGCATTCCCTTGATGTAAGGAATATAATTGAATCTTTGAATCTCTATTCCAATCAAGGACTGGGTGAATATATGTACAACATGATCATTTTTTCCAACAAAAGAAACATGCACTTCATAGTTTATGGCCTTCTCTCGAACATAATGATAGTGTACCTCTATACACTTTGTTCTAGCATGAAAAATAGGACTTGAGGTCATACGAATGTTGTTAAAGTTATCTCCATATATTAATGGCACATCAGCCTACACATTCAAGTGATGAAATAAGTTTTTAAACCACATAATCAGAGTAGTAGCCAATGCTAAACCTCAATATTCAGCCTCTATAGAAGATAAAGCTATTACCACATATTTACTTATGGATCTTCTATCATCTTTACATCCAGCCAAATGTGCATCACTAAAGACTTTACGAGTTACATTAACATCATGGGTATAAAATAATCCTTTGTTCATGGTATCTTTCAAATACTTAAGCACTATTTTCATTGCATCTATATGAGGTACTCTAGGTTCATGCCTAAATTGTGACAATACTCCCACTCCATAGAATATATCATGTCTAGTTTTTGGTGCATGAATCAAAGATCCTAACATGGATCATCAACATTCATATCATGCAATGCATCACCTTCCTTTGCACGCAACGTTATTACATTCCATTGAAGTAGAAACAAACTTAGATACTTGCATACCAAACCTTTTCAACATATCACATATATGCTTTCTCTGTATCAACCACATATCTTCATTGCCATACACAATTTCAATCCCAAGAAAGTATCTAAGCAAACAAAGATATGAAATTCTAAATTGCTTTCCCAAATTACTTTGATCTCTTCATACGCTTTTGCATCATTCCATGTAATCAACAAGTCATCCACATAAATGCATACATAGACACACATGTCATCTACATGTTCTACATAAAGTGCAGGATTAGCCTGACCCATTGTGCATCCTTGGAGCATAAGATACTTTACAAAACTTGCATTCCATGCCCTTGTTCCTTCTTTTTGACACCATACCATGTCTTCTTTAATGTGCATACATGATTAGGATACTTTGCATCCACATAACCATCTGGTTGTGACATATACACTTCTTCACTTAACTCACCACTAAGAAACACATTCTTTATGTCAAATTGCTATATATTCCATATGTTGCTTTTATCTAAATCCAACAAAGTTCTCATGTTTGGACATGTTTGCTACCACACTAGATGTTTCCTCATAGATTAATCCTTGAGTTTGATCGTATCCTTTTGTTACAAGTCTAGCCATATATCTTGATACACTACACAATTTCTTTTAATCTTCAAAACCCAGTTGCAAAAGATTAACGTTTTTTGGTGGATTTGGGACTAAAGTCCAAGTCTTGTTAAATTGTAGTGCATTCATGTCTTCTTTCATTGCTTTCTTCCACTTTTTGGCTCCTTTTGCCTCATCATGACATGTAGGTTCATTTTCATGCTCAACCTCTATCATAAACACATAATGAGTATTCATAAAAGATTCATAAGTATACCTTTGAGGTTTCTTACTCACTCTTGAGGTTTGTCTTACCTCCAATATAGCTGCTTTTTCTTTTTTATTGGGAACCTTTTATGAATCTCCATACTCATATACTACCAACTTCGTCTCCTTCATCATTCAATTCAACATGTTTGAGTTTGCCTTTACTTTTAACACCTGAAGGTGGTGATTGCCTTGATCTTCCATTGAAAGGTAGCTCTCATTCTTCATCCAAACCACTCTTATCATCATTTAGAGTTCTTGTGGGATGACATAAGCACTCATCTCCTTCACCCATATCTTCTTCATCTCCATAGAAGACCTACAAAATTTTCTTATCTACATACCAGGAAAGTGATTCGTCAAAGTTTACATATCTTGAAACAACCACCTTATTGGAATGAGGATTATAATATCTGTATTTTCTTCCAGTATCTACATAACTAATAAATATACACTTTTCTAATTTCACATCAAGTTTTGATCTCACTTCACTAGGTATATGCACATAACATACACAACTAGATACTTTCAAATGAATTACACTTGTTTCCTTCTATGTCATACCTCATATGGTTTCAAAAAATGAACTCCAATAGTAGGAAATCTATTCATTATGTTACAAGACACTTTTGCTAAGAGCTTCAACCCAAAGACAATTAGGCAAACACATTTGATTTAGCATGCTTCTAGATGCTTTTGCTATATTTTGTTTCTTGTTTCTGCAACTCCATTTATTTTTGTGGAGTATAATTGCATGTAACCTCTTTTTGTATACCTTCATCATACAAAAAATCAAGAAAAGCTTGAGAGAAATACCCTTCTCAAAAAATGAATTGAATTCCTTGAAACAATCAAACACTTCACACTTATGTTTAATGAAATGCACAAATGTCATTCTAGTATGATCATTAATGAAGGAAACATAGTACTAATTACTAGCCAAGGATGCGTCTTTGGTATGACACCATACATCTGTGTGTATAAGATCTAGCAAACCATCACTTACATAGTTTGAATGCTTGAAAGGTTGCCTACTGTGCTTGCGCATTTGACATGCTTGACAAAGATGCATCATCTTTTTCTTGATAAGGTAAGGTAATCCTTCAACACTCCTCTTATGTGATAGCTCCTATAACATCTATACATTCATGTGGCCAATCTTGTTGTGCCACAGATCAAGCTCTGCTATTCTATGCATACCATAAGAGAAATATTTTGTATGATTTGGGTTTAACTTTAATATAAATAATCTACCTTGTTTTTTACCTATAGCGATTATCTTGCTTTGCTTTGGATCCTCAATGAAGCAACACGCATGATTGAATCTTACTGGCAAACCTTTTTCTACCATTTGAACAATCGACATCAAATTCTTGGTGATCATTGACACATAAAGTACATCCTTCAAGCAATTCATCTTGCACTTATCCTGCATGACAACATGTCCAATGTGCATAATCTTATGTGTTTCTTCATCTCCTATTGAACATGACCTTTACATGGAGGATTATTCATATTTGAAAACCATGAAGCATCATGAGACATATGGTTAGAGCAACCACTATCTACATACCATACACTGCAAATATCATTCTTAGTTTTTAAATTCATCATAAGAAGAGAATCATAGTCATCACTTTGACCTTAAACTACATACTTTCCTTGTTGTTTACCTCTTCGTGAATGGCCTCCTCTTTGACTACTACCTTGATTATTCTCATTTTCATAGAAATCTTTGGTATAGTGTCCATATCTTCCACATATGTAGCAAATCTTGTTATCTTCACTCCTTTGTCTTTGATTGTAGCTATAATAGCCTTTCATACCTTTAACACTTGATCTTCCTCTTCCTCTTATATTGAGAGAGATAGTTGAAGTCCTTTGAAAATCACTCCTTCTTCCTCAAACTCTATTTGAACCTTTTCTACCTCTCCTTCCTCTTGATGATCCTACATAGAGAGCTTGTCTTGAGATCTTTTTTTTTATTTGAATTAGAGCCATTTAGATTCATATCCTCTATGAACATGAGAGAAACAAGCTACTCAAAGTTTGGTAATTCTCCTTTCACATAAACAGAAGTAATGAATGGTTTCCATCTCTCATCATTCTTGAGTCCATTGAGAGTATGTGCAGCCAAGCCGTCGTCATCCACATGAGCTTGAATTGATCCTAGTTGAACTACATTGAATGAGTAATCATTGACCGATGTCCTTGTATCATTCTTAATGCTATTCAAATCATTTTTGAGTTGAATCTTCCTTGCTCTTGTAGTCATAGCATACAACCTTTCCAATGCAAATCGAACATCCCTACTTGTGTTCGAATCTTGTATGTGTCCTACCATTGAATCTTGAATATTTTCTGATAAAATGAATATAACCCTTTTGTCTCTATCATTCCAAAGTTAATATTCCCTCAATTTTTGCTAATTTGGATCCTATTGTAGTATAGCTTTGACAAATGTGCCATCAACCAAACCATACAAGCCTCCACCTTGCAAGTATGTTGTGATTCTAGATTGGCATGCTTGATAGTTGTTCTTATCAAGCTTCTATATTTGTGCATGTTCGTCCCCCATTGTGTAAATACTAAAATTCCTCATTTATCCCTTCTTTTGGATATATGTGATAAGGAGAATTATGAGAGTTACGTTTGTAATGAACTTTATGCACCGTTCTTTGCATTAATGTTGCTTGAGATGCTTCCTTGTTATCTCCTTCTACCTTTTTGTAGTGTTGGTGATGAACCTTTTCTCTAGTAGTTTCACATTTTTCATCAAGGTATTGCACCCTTCTCCAAAATTCAATTCCTTGCTCTCAAACCAATGTGGGAGTTTATTGACCTCCAAAATATAGCTAGAAGTAAGTAGAGACCCCTAGGAACTAGTTGACATTCTCACAAACTTATGCACAAAAAGCCAATCATGCTTATAACGCTTGATGTTCTCTATTCACCTAGAACCTTTGAGAATTCTTCTACCCCAATATAGCAAAAATCATGAGCACTCCAATGACGTTAATAACACTCAAATTGGATAAATACAGAAAGAGATATGACCTCTGCAAGTTTTAGATTTAATGGAGAATTTCAATAGAGATAAACCCAACACACATTGCCTCCAGAGAGTAGTGCTCTTAGTTCACAACTCCAATGAGTATGAAAATGTAGAAGATGAAAGGAGACACTAAGAGCATTTCAATGGGCCATCAACCATGTATGTTGGATATATAAAAAAGGGAGATACAAGCTCTCCAATCCCTCACTATAAAAATACAATAGTGAACAGATACACATATGACTCTCTTGGACTTCCAACACCATCATGACTTTTCTCCTTTTATTATTGTTGGTGCAATTAGAAAGCCTAAGTAAATTGCTAAGGCTTTAGGACTACAAATTCATTTAAGCTTTTCATATTAAGAACCACAGATGAACTCATGCTTATCAATATGAACATAGTTACTTTGGATAATTGTAAAAGTCAAAAGAAGATGGAATCTCATGAATTTAGGAAGCTAAACCCACGACTTATGTGGTAGGAAGAATCAATTCAAATCATCCCTAAAGTGTAGGATCACTTTTAGGTGAGGAAAAATTCAAATTTAAACTCTAGAAATGTGTATAAATAGACATACGTTTAGCCATGGGATAGGTGAGTCTTCTTGAGAGGCATTGAGCTACCAACTTGAGCATACCTTGAGCATATACTATCTATGTGTAGTCCACTACAATTCCCTTGTATCATATGTTCAATAGCATTTACATTTTGATACATTTCTTCAAGTACATTTCTATCTATTGTCTACTATTGCATCTTCATCATTACAATGATCTTGTAGATTTGATTTCTCTTTGTGTCCTCATCGCTTTTCTATACTTTAACTTGGGATAGTTACTTTATATATCAACATATCAAATTGCATCAAATCGTGTTCAGGAAACATGGATGAAGTTACAAAGGTGACTCTATTTTCACATCTTCTAGATCCTAAAAAGTCGAGATGACCCCCCTCACGTGTTAGACTCATTTCTAAGTGTATGGTAGATTCCAATTGATGAAAAAAATTGCTTTAGTTAGCTACAAACTCCAATTGAATGTGTGCAAAATATCTTTGATTATTTCATATGAGCTTGTGAGCTTTGAGCATAAGATTGAAACCTTTTGTTCCCAAAATAGAAGGTTCTTCACATTTCTTGCATATTTTGGTTATCTATTTTGATGCGAACAATTGAGATTGATGTTCCAAAGGACTTAGTGGCCCCGAGAGTTAGATTGCTAGGTGTAGAACAGATTTTGTGCAACACTAGCTCATCTCTTGAACCCATATCATCGTGTTCTCTTAGTGGTATCAAAGCAACAATAAATCAACATGGGAGATGGATTTCCTTCATCAATAAACAAATTGGATCAAGGAAAATACTTAACTTGGTCACTTAGAATGGAAGCTTATCTTCAAGGGAGAAACCTCTACGATTACATATTTGGAGATGAGATGATGCCAATCCTTAGAAGCAAAGGCCAAACAACTCAAGAAGAACAAGAGAGGTTAAAACACATGATGCTCAAAGGATGCTCTAGCAAGGTCATATATTCTAAATGCAATCTCTAATTTGCGTACTTCCACACATTAGGAGTTGTAAGACTTCACAAGAGACTTGGAATGCTCTTGAAGCATTCCCTTATGAAGCACCAAGGCAAGAAAGAATCAACTATGGATGGAATTCATCACACTTAAGAAGATGCATAGGCAAAGTGTGACTGATTTTGTCACCAAAATGAAGGACATAGTAGACGAACTTGGAAGCATTAGAAAAATCATTGATAGAGAGCAAATAGTAAGGCACGTGATCAATGGAATAAAGGTAGATGACAAATTGGAAGCTTTCACCACAACCATGGATCTCTACATGGACATGCAAGTTCTTGATTTCAACACCATAATGGGACAATTGTTCACACATGAGGCAAAGCTTATGAAGACTAGAAAAAACTAAAAAGGTAATCAATCCTCTTTTTTCTACACATATAAGAAAAAAAACAAAGATAGCAAAGGCAAAGGTAAAAGGTCTTATGATGAAGGTCGCACCTCTCAAGTAAACCTTGCAGCTAGAGGTAGTGTCATGGACAAAGGAAATCATCCTGAATCTCAAATTCCATGTGAATCTTATATCTCATGATTGGTTCAGAATTAGGAGAAACCAATGCTTCCATTGTGTCTTGAACGTGCCAAAACCCTAAGATCGACTATCTTCTTGCTCGATTCTGACATCGAGAGACCATGCTTCTAATTGATGACATCATCGATGACATCATCAATTCATAACCACCCTTGGAAAACCTATATAAGGAGAGGTTGGCCACATTCATTCTCAGTCTTTCCAATACAAATCTTGGGAGCTCAAGGAGTTGTGACTGCCAAGTAAGTACTCTCCAAGTTCTAGTTCCAGTTCTTGTCTTCTTCCTTGTTCTAGTTTTGTCTAGTCTAGTTCTTGGACATCCTGTCTTGTCCTCTTGTAATCTCGTAGTATGAGATCTTATCCAGTTCTTTGTTGTATATAGTTCATCTCTCAAAAGGGAGTTCTTGTAATCCAGATATCTTGTTCCATACTTACAATCCTAGGTTGTGGGATCTCCTATATCATCTCTAGGCCAGTTTTCCATACCTATTGGTCCCAGGTTGTGGGACATATTGTATCAGTTATGTATTCTTGTATCATTTCCCTACGTGGGTCCTCTTGTAATCAAAAGTGTATTTCCAAAATCTTGTCTAGTGTAGTCAGATAGCACAATCTAGTGCTCCCCTGACATTTTGGCAAGACTAGCTTCTATCCAAGACCAGTCATCATGGAGAATGCATATGAAGAGATTGTAGCATCACTTCAGAATCTCCAACAACAAGTCAAAGACCTAACTCATCGACAAACAAAAGTCAAGATTGCATATCCAGTGCATGTAGGTGCACTCCTCCAAGAATTACAAGAACAAATCAGGAGTCTTCAGACAAATCAAGGGAGTATGCAAGTAAATCAACGACCTAGTACATTCCTCATGAGGGAACCCAAGATCTGCATGCCAAAAAAGTTCGATGGGGATCGCACAAAGTTTTGTGTATTTCTCCAACAAGTTTAATTGTACATCTGTATGCAACTTGATAGATACCCTGACAAGGCATCCAAGGTCGGCTTTATTGGAACCTTTCTTTGTGGACAAGAATTGTCATGGTTTGCCCCAATCTTGGAGAAGAACATGGTAGTACTTCAACACTATGAGGGGTTTCTTCAAGAACTTAATGCCACCTTTAGAGATGCAAACACAAGTCGAGGGGCAAAAACAAAACTTCGGAAGCTACGTCAAGATAGAGGCCCTGCCTCTACCTATGCATCAGAATTTAGGCAGTTGATATGTGATCTCGCATGGCATCAAGATTATTTCATAAGTGAATCTAGATTGGGTTTAAGAGATGATGTGAAGGACCTTTTGCTCACGATGCTAGAGGTTAAGACAATGAACAAATACATCATGCAAGCTATTCAATGTGATAACCAACTTTTTGAAAGGAAAGAAGAAAAACAAGTGGAAGGAAGACCTCGCCAATGGAAACCTTTCCAGCCCACTCCTAAACATGAGTCTATGCCTGAACCTATGCAAATAGATGTATCTAGGTTCCAATTCCTAACACCACAAGAGAAATAGAGAAGGAGAGATAAAAAATAATGCCTCTATTGTGGAAACCCTAGACATATTATAGTTAATTGTCCCAACAAGAGAACAAACTCCAAAGTCAAAGCCACCCTTGTAGAGCACGAAAAAGAGGAAGTCCAATTGTAAAAGAGACCGTACGGCTGGACCATGATATAAGAAAGGGTCTCATAATTCTAGCTACACCCATAGAAACATGTCTTGCACCTATCAAGTTAATCATGCCCAAGAAGACCCTTTCCCTTACAACCCTAGTAGATTCAAGAGCCTCCTCATGTTTCATCGATGAAGGATTGGTTAAGAAACATGGAATTCCTATACTTCGAAAGAACAAGCTAGTAGTAGTTGAATTAGTAGATGGAAAACCTCTAGCATCTGGGAATATAACCATGGAAACCACACTATTAACAGTACACCTTGGTGATCATGAATCCCACATATGTTTCAATGTTATATCTAGCCCAATACATCTAGTTATCATTGGAATGCCCTGGTTAAAGAAGCATAATCCAAACATCAATTGGGAAAAGAATAAAATCACCCATCAAGATATCTAGAACAACCCAACATATGTTGGAGCCAAGGCCTTCATACATGAAATAACCAAGGAAGTGAAATATATGATTTATACTATACCAGCTCAAGAATCCAAGAAAGATGATCTAGTGCAGCTACCCAATCAGTACAAAGGCTTTGAAGATGTTTTCGAAAAGAAGAATGTAGATATCCTCCCAGAGCATAGGCCTTATGAGTTTCCCATAGATCTTCAAGAGGGAGCATAAACACCCTTTGGACCAATCTATAAACTATCCCTAGAGGAACTTACAGAACTACGCAAGAACATTGATAAGAATCTAGCAAAGGGATTTATCAAACACTCAAAGTCTCCAATAGGAGCCCCTATTTTATTTGTAAAGAAGAAGGATGGGACTCTCTTGATGTGTGTAGACTATCATGGATTGAATAAAGTCACTATAAAGAACAGATACCCTCTACCACTCATATCAGAGCTCTTGGAACACCTTGGAAAAGCAAAGCTCTTCACAAAGATTGACCTTCGAGGAGCTTACAACCTTGTCACGATCAGAGAAGGAGACGAATGGAAGACAACATTTTGAACAAGGTATGGGCACTTTGAATATGTAGTTATGCCATTTGGTGTCATGAATGCTCCAGCTGTCTTCCAATATATGATGAATGATATCTTTTGAGAGTATTTACATGACTTTGTGGTAACATATCTTGATGATATCCTGATATTCTCGGAAAATCTAGAGGACCATGAATACCATGTAAAGATGGTCCTAGAGAAACTAAGAGAAAAAGGGTTATATGCAAAATTGGAGAAGTGCTCTTTCCATCAGGCAGAAGTGGAGTTTCTAGGATACATTATATGAGAGAAAGGAATCTTTATGGACCCTATGAAGATCAAGACAATGCTTGATTGGCAACCACCTTCCATTGTTCGAGATGTAAAATGTTTTTTAGGGTTTGCCAATTTTTACAAGATATTCATAAGAGATTTCTCCAAGATAGTGATGTCACTTACCAAGCTTACAAGAAAACTTGAAATTCTCATGGAATCAAGAAGTAGAAAAAGCCTTTCAGACCTTGAAATTAGCATTCACCATCGCTCCAATTATAGTCCATCTTGATTCTATCAAGCCCTTCTTCCTAAAGACAGATGCATTAGACTTCACCCGAGGAGCCATTTTATCCCAATATGGAGATGATGAACACCTACATCCAATTGCATATCATTCAAGGAAATTTTCCCCTCTTGAGATTAATTATGAAATCTATGATAAAGATCTTGTTGCCATAGTAGACACATTTGATACCTGGCATCACCATCTAGAAGGAGCAGCTCAAAGAGTTATTGTGTATACCGATCACAAGAACTTGGAGTATTGTATGACTACCTCCATCTTCAATAGAAGGAAATCTTGATGGAGTAACTTTCTATCCATGTTTGACTTTGTCATCACCTACCCTCCACGATGTCAACAATGTCAGTTAGATGCCGTGTCCAGAAAATCATACCTTGCACCAAAGAAGGGTGAAGAGGCCTTTGTTCAACAACAGAGTAGCATGAGCATCTCCAGTTAACAACTATCTCTTCAACCCATCATGAATCTTCAGCCTTAAATCATTTGATCCGTGAGAATCTACCACAAGATGAATTGTTTTGAGAAATCCAATGAAGCCAAGACTAGAGAACATGGCTGCTCCTCATGGAACTTGTGGCTTGAGAGGGAGGAGATGTCATGGACAAAGGAAATCATCCTAAATCTCAAATTCCATATGAATCATATATCTCATGATTGTTTAAGAATTAGGAGAAACCAATGCTTCCATTGCGTCCGAAACATGCCAAAACCCTAAGATGGATTGTCTTCTTGCTCGATTCTAATATCTAGAGACCATGCTTCTAATTGATGGCATCATCGATGATATCATCAATTTGTAACTGCCCTTGGAAAACCTATATAAGGAGGGGTTGGCCACATTCATTCTCAATCTTGCCAATACCAGTATTGGGAGCTCAAGGATTCGTGACCGCCAAGTAAGTACTCTTCAAGTTCCAATTTCAGTTCTTGTCTTTCTTCTTGTTCCATTCTTGTCTAGTCTAGTTCTTGGACATCCTGTCTTGTCCTCTTGTAATCTCTTAGTATGAGATCTTGTCCGGTTCTTTCTTGTATCTCGTTCATCTCCCAAAAGGGAGTTCTTGTAATCTAGATATCTTGTTCCATACTTACAATCTCGAGTTGTGGGATCTCATGTATCATCTCTAGGCCAGTTTTCCATACCTATGGATCGTGGGTTGTGGGACATATTGTAATAGTTATGTATTCTTGTATCATTTCTCTATGTGGGTGCTCTTGTAATCAGAAGTGTATTTCCAAAATCTTGGCTAGTGTAGTCAGAAAGCATAATCTAGTGCTCCCATGATAGAGAGAGGCTCAAGAGGAAAAGATAGAGGAGGAAGTCCAGGCTGGGGGGTAGCTCAAAGCTCATCTCCATGTGCCATATGTGGCTTAACAAATCACATTACTGAGAATTGTTCCAGGAATCTTAGAAACCAGAGAGAAAGAGTCTACAATAGAGGAGGCTATGAGAATTCAAGAGGAAGATTCAAAAACAATAATGGATACAATAACAACTCGTACTACAACAACAAGAACAACTACCAAGGAGGATACAAAGGAAGGAGAGACTACAAAAATTATGCCGATGATCAAGCAGAAGAAGATTCAATTCTTCTATTTAACATGACTACGAAGCAAGGTAAAGCAGATGAACATGTTACACTTATGTGTTCCTCGAGTAGCTTTGATGTGAACCTTTTCCCTATACATGGGCACTTTTTACTCTAGTGCTAGCTAGAGGTTTTTTCCCCATGCTACCACATACTTGATACTCTCATATGTGGTGGTACTTTGTACTTAGGGATATTATTCAGCTCTTACTTCAGTTTAGTTCATCGATCAATAGAGAGAGCTACTAGCCATCGTCTTCTCTGTGTGTCTTGCTGCATTTGTGCTCTTTGTGTGTGCTTCTCGTGTGTCTCTCGCACTTCTACACACACCCAATAGTGGTATCAGAGCAGGTTTAGCTTCTTCTCAAGTTTCGGTTTTTTGTGTTGCGAAGTGCGTGCACTTTAACAGTGCAAATCGACTTCGGAGCATAGAAGTGTGAATTTCAACAGCCCAAAAATGTTTCCACCAGGTGCGCTGGGGTTTTACCCACATTTCGAAGCCATTTGTGCAGTGAGAATCGTCATCAGATGATGGTTTGTGAGCTGAAATTTCAGCACTCATTTCAGCTTTCGTCGAAGTGAAGATTTTGTCACATTTTTGTTCCTTAGTGAAATGGCGGGCAGCAATGACTTGTTTGGCATGCTTCAAGCTGAAGATAAGCTTGATGGGACCAACTACCTGATGTGGTCTTACATGATGAAGCATGTTCTTGTTGCAAAACAACTTTGGAACATAGTGGCAGATGTAGATCATAGATGGAGCTTCTTCTTCGAGTACGGTGGTTTCTCCTTCTCCATCTACACAGGAACAACTTTGATGGGATGGAAAAGATGCTCAAGCTCATGCTTTGATTGCGCTTTCAGTGAAGCGTCATATAGTTCCACACATTCGGTCATGTTCTACATCGAGACAGGCATGGGACACTCTTGCTTCTTTGTATGCCGTGCATAATGAAGCACGTGTTGCATACTTGAGGAAGCAACTAGAGGATGTATGTATCGCTGAAAATGAGTGAGTGGATGTGTATGTGACATGCATCAAGGACTTGAAAGAGCAATTGGCAAACATGGATCAGATCATTCCAAATGCATCACTCATTTCTACATCGTTAAAAGGATTACCAGAATCTTCTCAAATCTTTGCTACTACACTTTGTTTGGTTGCAAAAGGAAATCCTAATATGTATGCATTTGATGAGGTTGTGTCTCTTCTTTTGCAAGAAGAGCAATCTAGAGTGAATAGGAGTGGTTTGATTGAGGGAATGCAAGCACTTGCTATCTCACAAAAGGGGAAAAGTAAGTATGGTTCAGCTTTGGGTTCATCAAAATCAAAGCCTCAAGCTTCCTCTTCCACTCATTCCTCTAATGATGGTGATTTACAAAAGAAGAAGAGATGCAAATATTGGAAAAGTAAGTATGGTTCAGCTTTGGGTTCATCAAAACCAAAGCCTCAAATTTCCTCTCCACTCATTCCTCTAATGATGGTGATTTGCAAAAGAAGAAGAGATGCAAATATTGCCGAAAGGCTGGTTATACTATTGATGAGTGTAGAAAGCTTGCTAAATGCAATGAAAAGAAGAAGGAGTCCGGCATGTCTATTGCTCAAAATTCAACAAATGCAAAGAATGATGAAGCTAACATGGCTCAAGATTTTTGGGCATGTGTTGTTACATGTCATTATGATGCTTCTTTACATTCTAAATGTATGATTGTGAGTGAGGCTCATTCGGATTGGTTTTTTGATAGTGGTGCTTCAAAGCACATAACATCATGCAAAAGATTGTTTGCCTCTTTGAAAGATGCACCTAAAGGAGGACATGTGGTGTGTGTAAACAATGCCTCTTAGCCTATCATTGGAGTAGGAGAAATTGAACTTACGGCTGCAAATGGAGGTTTGATTCTCTTGAAAAATGCATTGTATGTGCCCGGTATCAAGAAGAACTTAATTTCAGTTCCGTTGATTGCCAAAGGTGGACTTCATGTACACTTTGTTGATGATAAGTGTATGGATCATGATTTCGGCAATGGCGATGTTATCATGATGTCCGGTACATTATGTAATGGTTTGTATCACATGGATACATACAAGAGGGTTGCCTCGAATGCCTTGGTTGCTCATACTTCTTCCATGGCTGAAATGGAGCTTTGGCATGCTCGTTTTGGTCACTTAAACTTCAATAGTTTGCTCTACTTGCAAAAGAAGGACATGGTTATTGGCTTGCCTACACTTGAGTCCATTGAAAAGCATGCATGTGGAGGTTGCATTCTTGGAAAAATGCATTGTGCTTCTTTTCCAAAAGATGGTCATACACACACTACAAGGAAATTGCAGCTTGTTCATAGTGATGTATGTGGTCCCGTTAGGACTCCATCTTTTGGAAAGCACCTATATTTTTTTACCTTCATTGATGATGCTACTCGCCATACATGGGTGTATCCTATGAAAGCAAAGAACGAGGTATTTTCTTGCTTCAAAGCATTTTTAGCTATGGCTGAAAACTTTTCTTCACAAAAGCTTTTGACTGTACGCACGGATCGTGGTGGTGAGTACATGTCACAAGAGTTTAATGCTTTTCTTCGTGAAAGAGGTTTTTCACACCAATGTACGGTGCCATATACACCTCAACAAAATGGTGTTGTCGAGCGTAAAAATAGAACTCTACTTGAAATGGCACGATGTATGGTTAAAGGAAAGCATCTTCCTGATAAGTTTTGGATGGAAGCGGTCATGTGTGCAAATTATGTGTTGAATCACTGCCCTACAAAAGCATTGAGAGTCATCACTCCTTATGAGGCTTGGAATGGTCATAAGCCTGTGGTTAGTCATATGCGTGTGTTTGGTTGTTTGGCATATGCTCTTCTGCCATCACAACAACATCACAAACTTGATGACAAGGCAAAGAAATGTATATTTGTTGGTTATAGTGCTGAAAGTAAGGGATATCGGTTGTACCATCCATTGACGAACACAATTATTGTGAGTCGAGATGTGGTATTTGCTTAAAATTCAGTTTTCCCTCTACTTGAATGCAAAAAACTACCAACAGTTAGCTCACAAGATGTGTTCGATACACTCATGCCTTTGTTCCAAAATGGTGCGCTTGACTATGGCCATGTAGATCAGCCAAATGAGGTTCAAAGGGCTAAAGAATTCCAGCCAAGTAGGGCTGAAAATGCAGAGAATTTCCAGGCAAACATGGCTGAAAAATTTCAGTCAAAAAATCTCCAAATTGCTGGAAATTTCTAGCCACATATGGCTGAACATTTGCATCACAATGTGGCTGAAACTGAGCTTGAAATTCAGCCCACACATGATGTACATATTGAAGATGTTTTACATAATGAACGCATGTCTATCAAGAGTGCACAATCTATGCCAAAGTGGTTGAAACAAACTTTGCAGGACAACAAATTGAGTGCACCTTTACTTGGTAGAACAAGATCAAGCTCTCACCATGCATCAAGTAATTTTTTGGATTATTCTCTTATTGCTACAACATGTAATGAAGAGCCACTTTCTTTTGAAGATGCATATGATGATCCACAATGGATGAGTGCTATGCAATCAGAAATGGATTCCATACATAGGAATGGTACTTGGGAGTTATGTGAATTGCCAAAAGGAAAGAATGCCATTCGTACAAAGTGGGTTTACAAGATTAAGAGAAAATCTGATGGTAGCATTGATCACTACAAAGCTCGATTGGTTGCCAAAGGATATGCGCAACAATATGGCATTAACTATGAGGAAACTTTTGCACCTACTTCACGCATGACTACCATTCGTACCGTGGTTGCATTGGCAGCCCATCGAGGTTGGAAAGTGCATCAATTCGACATAAAAACAGCCTTCTTGAATGGAGATTTGCAAGAAGAGGTCTATGTGAAGCAACCTCCTGGATTTGCTATGAAAGGGAAAGAGCATATGGTTTATCACTTGCATAAAGCCTTGTATGGTCTCAAGCAAGCTCCATGTGCATGGTATGACAAAATACATAAGCACTTGATTGCGGCTTCACATGTAGTCCGATTGAAAGCACACTCTATGTACGCAAAAATGGGGCTGATCTTATAGTGCTTGTTCTTTATGTCGATGACATACTCTTGACTGGGTCATGTGATGCGAAACTTGACATTCTTATGGTTGATTTGCAGCATACTTTTGATGTCACTTATCTTGGTCTTTTGAGCTACTATCTTGGCATCCAATTTGTATCCGTTGAGGGGGGAATTGTTATGCATCAAGCAAAGTATGTTGAAAAACTACTTCAACGTTTTGACTTTGAGGATTGCAAGCCAGTTTCCACACCAGTTGAGACAGGATTTAGATTCTCAGTTGAGGATTCGAGTGATGCATTTGACACTTCTCTTTATCAGCAGGTTGTGGGATGTCTTATATATGCATGCAACATAAGGCCGGATATACAATATGCAGTTTCCTTGTTGAGTCAATTCATGCATAGCCCGGGCACTAAGCATTGGCAAGCGGTGAAACGTGTTTTTAGATATCTCCAAGGCACTTTGAGCTTAGGTCTCTTTTATGGCAGATATATTCAGCCATGCTTGCATGCTTTTACAGATAGTGATTGGGCTGGTTGTCATGATACTCGCGTGTCCACTAGTGGTAATTGCTTTTTCCTTGGAGACTCATGCATATCTTGGTTGAGTACGAAGCAACCGACAATGGCGACATCGAGTTGTGAAGCTGAGTACAGGGGAGTTTTCACAACGACAGTGGAGTGTATATGGCTGAGACGCTTATTGATGGATCTTTGCATGGAGATTGATGCTGCTACGCATATTCTCACAGATAGTCAGAGTGCTTTGGCTTTTGCACGAAACCCAGTGTTTCATGCACGAACCAAACATATTGAGGTGCATTATCACTATGTGAGAGAGCACCTTCATGCAGGAGATATTGATTTGTTATATCTGCCTACACAAGATAATGTGGCAGACATATTCACCAAAGATCTTCCACGGGAAAAGTTTGAAGCTTTTCGCAAAGCTTTAGGCTTGTTACCTTGTGGTGGCTGATCTCTCACTCCCTGTATGTGTTCACATTATTCGCTCCAGGTGGGTTTGTTACACTTATGTGTTCCTCGAGTAGCTTTGATGTGAACCTTTTCCCTATACATGGGCACTTTTTACTCTAGTGCTGGCTAGAGGTTTTCTCCCCATGTTACCACATACTTGATACTCTCATATGTGGTGGTACTTTGTACTTAGGGATATTATTCAGCTCTTACTTTAGTTTAGTTCATCGATCAATAGAGAGAGCTATTCCAGCCATCGTCTTCTCTGCGTGTCTTAATGCGTTTGTGCTCTTTGTGTGTGCTTCTCGTGTGTCTCTCGCACTTCTACACACACCCAACAGAACATGTACTCTATATAGACTCACATTGCTCAAATCATGTAGGAGGGAATGTAGCTCTACTCTTTGGCTTAGAGAATCCAAGAAATAGACATGAATTCCAAATAGGAGATGACACAAGGCATCTAGTGGAGATGATAGGCAATTTGAAGACTTAAGATGGTAATATGAACCTGCTGAGCAAGGTATTGTATGTGTCAACTATCATCAAAGACCTCATAAGTGTAGGTTATATTGTTCAAAGGATTAGAGGTCATATTCACAAAGAATGGCACATTTGTTAAGGATCCACATCAAGGATTCAAAACGATAGCAAGAGGACAAAAGCCAAGTTGATTATTCACATTTGAACTCCAAGACACTAGCAATATTGCATTGTTCATTCATGGTAGCCAAACTGTATCAGAGGTGGAAATTTGGCACAAAATGTTAGCTCACATAATTGAAAGAGATAAAACAAAAACCAATAGGGATTAGAGTGTACTTCGTCTACCGAATATCTCCAAACAACACATGATCTACAAATGTAGTGCTTGTCAATTTGGCAAGTCTCATAGACAACCATTCACAAATAAGTTATATATTCATGGAGACCTATTGGAGCTAGTCCATACAGATGTACTGGGAACAAGCAAGGAGACTTCAATCTCTAGATCAAGGTATTATGTGTTATTCATTGATGATTGTAGCGAATGGACAATACTATACTTTATGAAGCATAAAGATGAAGTGTTTTCATGTTTCAAGAAATACCTAGGTCTTGTAGAAAAGTAAACAGGTAAAAGCTTAAAGAATCTAAGGTCAGATGGAGAGGGAGAATAATACTCCCATGACTTTAGAGTGGTAGAGAGAAGAAATAAGACAATTGTGGAGGTTGCAAGGTCAATGCTAAATGAGAAGAAGCTACCAAATTATTTGTGGGTAGAGGTTGTATCTATAGCCACATATGCAATCAAAAGACTTCCATCCAAAGCATTGGATGGGAGGAAACCATATGAAGCATGGAATGGAAGAAGACCTAGCCTTGATCATTCTAGGATCTTTGGGTGTATAGCATATGCACACATACCTTCACTAATAAGAGGCAAATTGGATCCAAAGGTAGATAAATGCATCTTTATTGGCAATGACCTTAATAAAGAAGCATATAGGCTATACAATCCAAGAAACAAAGGGTTCATTGTACAGAAAATCAAACTTCCCTATGATCTAGAGTAATATTTTCCAACATTATCAAAAAGGAATGAGCATACACTTTGTTAGACGGCCGCCGGACAAGGACAATTGTACTTAGACAGAGGGCTTTAATGCGCGGTAAAGAAAGATTCACGCAAACCTTGTAACAGACTTCTATTTAAAGCAATGAAAGGAAAGCGGTAGCGAGCCGCAGTTTTTGGGAAGAGCCCCTGCTTTTGTTGGGAATTGTAGTGTGTTGTTTGGTTAAGTCTCGAGCCGCAGATCTGGGGAATTGCAAGGGTAGTAGTGTATGTGTATGTGTTCTGTTCCGTCTGTTCCACTGAGTCCGTTTGGGAAACTGTGAACATCCTGTTTGAGACTGTGTGTGAGGTGTTGATGAGAAGATTGAGCTCTGTTCTGTTCTGTTCGCATCTTTCTATTCTACTATCCTCCCTGTCGTGCCGAGTTCTATTAGGTAGTCTTGCGTTGTGAATCTGTTTGGTGATAAGTTATACGCGGTTCTGGATCTTTTTTTTCACGGAATAAGTGTTGCTTATCAGTCTTCTATTGAACAAGGGACTATGTAAGGCCGAAGCGAACTAATTGCGTGTTAGCATTTTTTTGTTAAATGACCAGGTTCGATACAATAGTCTGCGTTCACTGTGGATTCCGATCCCAGGAAGGACTCGTATCGGTAAGGGTCGGTACGCGAATGAAAGCATTGATAAGTTTGTGACGAATCGACTGTTGGTAGGAACTTGTTGCTTGAGTTTGGTATACGATAAGTTTGCGTAACCTCGAGTATAGCTGTCTGTTGTGTTATTGTTCGGTATACCTATCTGTCACGAGGAAGAAGCATATTGAGTAGTATTCGGTTAATGAAGTCGAGTATTCTACTAGTTATAAGTCGGAACAGGACTACTACTCTGTTACTATAGCAGGTCCAGTCCAGAAGTTCTAAGCCCCCCCCGCACGCCGAATAGTTATCAGTAGTCAGAGTCAAATACTGAGCTAAGACGCGATAGGGCATTTATGATTGTGTGAGAAGTTGGGAAAATAGTACAGGGCCTCTGTCTAACAAACCCCTACCACTCCCAAGAACCCACGTGGCTAAGAGAACGATCGCGGTCAGAAGATTTGGAACCAATTGAACGTGAAGCATTTGAATAGGAAGTAAAGTAACGACTAAACCATAATCAGTTTAACAACTTGAAGCATAGGTGATTATGATGATGATCAAAAGACTCCAAGAAGGGAAATCAATTCTGGGAACTCCAAAGGCAAAGCTAAAGTGCTAGAGTTGAGAGATGTGGCAAAATCATCTCAACAAACTATAAGAAGGTATAGCTAGTCAGGAGAAAGGGAAGCTAGAAAGGTATGGTTATGATACCTCTTTAGTCACTAAACACACAATATATATAGCACAAAACACAAGCTCTGAAAAACCATCTACATATGAAGAAGTCAATAAGAAGCAAGAATGAAGGAGTGCCATTTAGAAAGAAATAGAAGCTCGACAAGAAAATCAAACTTGGGAATTGGTACCCAAGAAACCATCTGTGAAGGTAATTGGCTCAAGGTGGATATACAAGGTAAAGAAGAATTATGATGGCTCAATCAACAAGTAGAAATCAAGGCTTGTAGCCAAAGGGTTTGCTCCAACCAGAGGTATTGATTATGAAAAAATATTTTCACCTGTTGCAAAAATGTCTACTATTAGTGTAATCATGAGTCTTGCATCTTCCAACAATTGGAAGATATATCAAATGGATGTTAAAAATGCTTTCTTAAATGGTTGCATTTCAGAGGAGGTACATATGGCTCAACCTCCTTGCTTTGAAGATCAAACATTCCCTGAACATGTGTGTAGGTTGAGGAAAGACTTGTACGACTTACAACAAGCCCCTAGAGCTTAGAATCATAGATGTATCACTTACTTTCTAGATAAAGGTTTGTTGTCTATGTACAAGATGGAAGATTACAAGGTTGCAGGTACACCCATCAAGGTAAATATGAAGTTAAGTGCTCATAAAGGTGAACTGATGGAAGACATAACTAGCTATTAGAGTCTAGTTGGAAGCTTGAATTATGCTACACTAACTATAGTGGATATATGCTATGGAGTAAGTGTGATGAGTCCGTTCATGCAAACTCCAATGAAGCCTCATATGGAGGTAGCCAAGACAATTCAGAAGTACTTGAAGGGCACAATCAATGAAGGGTTACACTATCCATATACATGTGATATAGATGTTAAGATCTTTTGTGATGTAGATTGGGTAGGCTCTAAAGATGATAGGAGAAGCACATTGGTTATCTTTCTTTTGTAGGTACAGAGCTGATTTCATTGTCCTCAAAGAAGCAACTCACGCTTGCTCATTCATCAATTGAGGCTAAATACAGAGGACTGGCAAACGCTACACTACAAGCTATATGGAGTAGAACTCTATATTTAGATTTAGGGTTGAACACTTCAACTCGACATATATTTTGAGACAATATTAGTTCATTAACATCTTGCTGCTAACCCTATCTATCATGCTAGGAATAAACGTATACAGGTTCATTAACATTATGTCAAAGAGAACATTATGATCAAAGAGATTCAACTCTCATATGTATCAACTCATCAATAATGTGCAGATATGATGACAAATGCTTTGGATGGAAGCAAATTAAATAGATTCAAATCAAGATTGCTTTATAGGAGATCATGAAGGATTGAACAACTAAGCATCTTAGGCTTGAGGGGGAGCTGTTGGTGAAACTAGCAATCCTAGTTGCATTGCTAAGGCTTTAGGAATACACATTCATTTAAGTTTTCATATGATGAACCACATATGAACTCATGCTTGTCAATTTGAGCATAGTTACTTTGGATAATTTTAAAAGTAAAAAAGAAGATGGAATCTCATGAAGTTAGGAAATTAAACTTACTGACACACGTGGTAGGAAGAATCAATTCAAATCACCCCTAAAGTGTAGGATTACTTTTAGGTGAGAAAAAAATCAAATTGAAATTCTAGAACTCTGTCTATAAATACACATACTTTTAATTGTGGGATAGGTGAGCCTTTCTGTGAGGCGTTGAGCTACAAACTTGAGAATACCTTGCATGCACACTATCTATGTGAAGTGGAGTACAATTCCCTTGTATCATATGTTCAATAGCATTTACATTTTGATACATTTCTTCAAGTACATTTCTGTCTACTATCTACTGTCTACTATTGCATCTTCATCATTACAATTGCCTTGTAGAATGGATTTCTCTGCATTTACTCATGGCTTTTCTATGTGTTAACTTGGGATAGTTAGATTAGAGTTTCTTGTACATAGATCTCAAACCACATTAAGTTTTGTTTAACAGATCTCGAGATATGAAGCTAGGAAGTTGACTATGTGTGCACATCTTCTAGATCCTAAAAAGTCTGGATGACCCCCTTAATTTGTTAGATTTTTTTCTTAGTGTATGGTATAGATAAATTGATGACATAAATTTCTTTAGTTAGCTATACATTCCAATTAGATGTGTGCAAAAGCTCTCTAGTAAATTTATACTAGGTTGTGAGCTCTAAGCATAAGACTAAAAACTTCTATTCCCAAAATAGAAGGTTCTTCACATTTCTTGCATATTCTAGTTATCTATATTGATGAAAATAATTGAGATTGATGCTCCAAAGGACTAATTGCTTCTAAATGCATCATTTTCAAGCTATGAGGTAGACTAAGCATCCCTAGAGTTGTATTGGCAAGAGTAGAGCAGCTTTATGCAACATTAGCTCATCTCTAGAACATATCTCATGCTCTCCTCACAATTATAACATGAAAAATAACCCAAAACCTTCTTAATACATCTAAAATAATGGTTGAAAATTGAAAGAAGATATTACATGACTTAAGAGCTCACATAAGCAAAATATGGTTGGACTTTGAGAAGTAGGTAGATAGATCTTCCACTAGGACACGAGTGCAACTCCCTTGTGACTCACTCATTTGAGTCACTATGTTCTAGACCTTACATGGTATTTTAGCTATCATTAATCATTTTTATGAGCCTTCTCTAAGTATTTTAGGGCACCCCAAAGGTATTTACATCATTTTGAACTTGTACCTTAACCTATCCATAAAAACAATGTTCTCAACAATAATGAACTACTATTCAATAGATGGGAAGAGAGGAGATATCTTCACGAATCACTCACAAGCTCAATGTTGAAGACTATACATTAGGAAAGGAAGGTAGTTCACATATGCAAATGTTGAGGGGAGCATGATTCAACATCATAAGAGTCGATTGTAGCGAGTCCATTATGAGAAAAAGCTATGTTCTGAGCCCAAAGAGTATTTTTTGGATTATGAATAGGGACATGGGTGATGGGTAAAAGCATGTTAATGGTTACAAAAAAGTGATGTCCGGGACATAGTTAATTAGCTAGAAAAACGCAATCCTTCTTAGTTGAACATGGTGCAATGGTTATTGAAAGAGGAGTAAAAGCAAGGTGGTGGGGCAAGAGTAGGCAATAGTATGCATGCTGGAGCATTCATGATGTGGGTTTTTCTGCTTGCTGCAGGTTGGAGAGTTTGTCATAGTACCTCATCTTGCTTGGGAGTTTTTTCGCGTAGCTGATTGTTGTCTTTGGAAGCCATACATTCGTTATGGAGTGTGCAAGGCAGAAGTTTTCTCGGCTGCTCTTTTGTTGATCCTTTGTTGTTGATACAAGTCACAACCAAATCTTTCAGTGATTGTCTTGATGGGCGATGGAAGATTTACGTGCGCAACACAAAATTGAAGGCTTTAATCAACTCTAAAGAATCAATTCTCGCATTTGCTTCTACTCATTGCGCTTCAAGTTCCCTAACTTTCACGTTGCCAGGAATAGAATTGATCCAACAACTCTGTATTGGATATTATTAGCCCAAGTTGAAGTGGAAAATCGACTCTCTTAAGAGCTAGAAACAAAGTTTGGAAGCCACCACTAGCATGTATCCTTGGGACCAAAAAGACATTACAAAGCTTGATGCAATTTCTGTGGGTTGCAGAGTAGGAATGCTTTTCCAACTCCCTACATGGAGCATTCATGACGTGGGTTTTTCTACTGCATGTTGAAGAGTATGCCGTAGTACCTCATCTCGCTTCGGAGTTTTTCTACGTGCTCCATGTTGAGTGGGGAATAGTGAGAGGGAATTCATCACTATATGCATTTTTTTTGCACGCTGCCTCCTGAGTGGGGAATATTGATAACTATTTTTCTGTGTGTTGCATGTTGGAGAGTACGCCGCAGTACTTCTTCTCGCTTGTGAGTTTTTCTACGTGCTGCATGTTGACTAGGAACAGCGAGAGGGACTCCATCACAATACGTATTTTTTCTATGTGTTGCATCTTGAGTCTATATAGATAACTATCTTTGTGCATATCATATATTTTGGTTTGGAGATCATTCGTAAAATGGTAATCCACTTCTTCATATTTGATGACAAGAAGCATGACACTTTTTTTGTGCAACAGTGTATCCAATTACATTGGCAATTGCTGAGAGAGCTAAACCTTGACTTAAGCCAACATTGGGTATGGTCAGATGGTGCAACTTCTCGTTGTAAAGACTGATGACATTGAATTTATGGTGATGTGTGGGCTCTTGGCCCCTGTACATTTTGTACAGTTTGCTCATTAATCTACTTTTTTCCTCTTCTCTAAAAAAAAGGGAAGTTATATACGAGTAACATCTCAGATTGTGGATGATTATTGTAGGTTTAAAAGTATGCCTAACAATGTCCATTTAGTTTCATATTGTTCATTCATTGTATCTAACATCTGAGGTTCTGGATGATTGTTGTAGGTTTAAAAGTGTTATATTAAGTCTACATACGTAAGTGATGGAGCACATGATGATATCAGGTGAGCATACTCAATGTAAAGTCAATATAATGAAGTGGATTGATGAATGGTAGATGTTATTGTAGTTATGGTTTCCTCATCATTTGTAGTGTGTTGATGCAAGGCAATCTCAGACAAGCGAATTGATGGAAGTTAATACAATACTAGTTGTGGATAGTGATCAGCAAGATTTA
The DNA here is from genome assembly GCA_020310875.1 of Ceratopteris richardii. Classification (NCBI taxonomy): domain Eukaryota; kingdom Viridiplantae; phylum Streptophyta; class Polypodiopsida; order Polypodiales; family Pteridaceae; genus Ceratopteris; species Ceratopteris richardii. The sequence continues at coordinate 21,194,173 of CM035424.1, read as the reverse complement.
AGATGTTATTGGAAGGAAAAGAAAAGAAAATATAGAGACACAATAACGTCAAGGTCGGGCACTAATGTGGAGGGTAATGCTAATTGCAGTTCAAGCAACTTGGATGGCATTGTGGATAAGATCATCAAGTATTTTAAAAATCAAACCAGACACTTATGTTGTGAAGATCAAATCGAGGCACTAAATAGGATGTTGCAGAGTCCATGTATTGGGAAAATTTTTGATGCAATGGGCAGTAACAAAGATCATGTCACATGTGCCATTTTCATCAATCTTTGGAATACACTACAAAGTATGAGAAAGAATTCTGCTGACCTTGTGTTGAAGAGATCAACATTGATGATGGCTCTAAATAGTGATGCATATTCATCAAAAATCAGATAAACAATTCAAGATTTTCTACGGTATGGGGAGTAAGCAGGAAAGTCGTCTATGATATGATTGGATGGTTAAGTACAGTTGAGTCTGATCATAGTTATTTGAAGGAAACTAGTAGGGAAACACATACCACATGTATCACACAAGAGGTCAAGCATCTGATTATCACGTTTTGGACAACAAAGAGCAGGATGTCACCAAATAAGAAGGATATAAGTAGGACCCCACTTGGCAGAAATCAATATTTGGAGCATCATGTTCACCTTCTTGATGTATCTCACGTAATCCTATTTTCAATCATTAGTTCATGATTTTAGCTAATTATACAAGAACTAGTAACAAGTAACTTATAGTATCAGTCTAATAGTAATAGCTAACAAGTAACAAGTTAATAGTAATAACTAACTAGTAACAAGCTATTTTGAAATAGCTTATTACAAGCAACTAACCAAGAAACTGGCTCTTAAGTAATTGCCAATTAGTAACAAGCTAATTAGTAATAGCTAATTATTAATAACCCTCCAAGAACCAACTACTTAGTAATAGCTAATTGGTAACGAGATAATTAGTAATAACTAATTACTAAAAACTAACTAATAAGTAGCTACTTAATAATAACAAACTCTTAACAAGCTAAATAGTAATAGCTAATTACTAACAACTAAGAACCAACTACTTAGTAATAGGTAACTAGTAACAAGCTAATTAGTAATTGCTAATTACAAACAACTAACCAAGAACCAACTACTTAGTAATAGCTAATTAGTAGAAGCTTATAAGCAATAGCTAATTAGTAGAAGCTAATTAGTAATGGCTAATTACAAACAGCTAACCAAGAACTAGTTGCACCTTAGTAATATTTAATTACTAACAAGCTAATTAGTAGTAGATAATTACTAACGACTAAGTAAGAACTAGCTACTTAGTAATAGCTAATTGGTAACAAGCTAACTAGTAATAGATTATTAGTAATAATTAATTACAAACAATTAACCAACAACTAGCTACTTAATAATAACTAACTGTTAACAAGCTAAATAGTGGTCGCTTATTACTGAGAACTAACTAAGAACCAGCTACTTAGTAATAGGTTACTAGTAGCAAGCTAATTAGTAATAGCTAATTACAAACGACTATCCTAGAACCAGCTACTTAGTAATAGGTAATTAGTAAGCAGCTACTTAGTAATAGCTAATTAGTAACAAGCTACTTAGCAATAGCTAATTACAAATAGCTAACCAAGAACCAAGCACTTAGTAATAGCTAATTAGTAACAAGCTAATTAGGAATAGCTAATTACAAACAACTAACCAATAACTAGAAAATTAGTAATAGCTAATTACTATCAAGCTGATTAGTAAGAAGCTACTTAGTAATAGCTAATTAGTAATAGCTAATTACAAACAGCTAACCAAGAACCAACTACTTAGTAATAGCTAACTACTAACAAGCTAATTAGTAACAAGCTAATGAGTAACAAGCTAATTAGTAACAAGCTAATTAGTAATAGCCAATTATAAAGAGCTAACCAAGAACCAACTTCTTGGTAATAACTAATTACTAATAAGCTAATTAGTAATAGCTAATTAGTAACAAACTAATGAGTAACAAGCTAGTAAGTAACAAGCTAATCAATAACAAGCTAATTAGTAATAGCTAATTAGTAACAAGCTAGTTAGTAACAAGCTAATAAGTAACAAGCTTATTAGTAATAGCTAATTAGTAACAAGCTAATTAGTAATAGCTAACTACAAACAACTAACCAAGAACAAGCTACTTAGTAATAGCTAATTACTAACAAGCTAATTAGTAATAGCTAATTAGTAACAAGCTAATTAGTAATAGCTAATCAGTAATAAGCTAATTAGTAATAGCTAATTAGTAACAAGCTAATGAGTAACAAGCTAATTAGTAACAAGCTAATTAGTAACAAGCTAATTAGTAACAAGATAATTAGTAATAGCTCATTACAAACAACTAACCGAGATCAAGCTACTTAGTAATAGCTAATTACTAACAAGCTAATTAGTAATAGCTAATTAGTAACAAAATAATGTGTAACAACCTAGTTAGTAACAAGGTAATTAATAACAAGCTAATTAGTAATAGCTAATTAGTAACAAGCTAATTAGTAATAGCTAATTAGTAAAAAGCTAATTAGTAATAGCTAATTACAAACAACTAACCGAGAACCAACTACTTAGTATAGCTAATTAGTAACAAGCTAATTAGTAATATCTAATTAGTAACAAGCTAATTAGTAAAGCTAATTAGTAACAAGCTAATTAGTAACAAGCTAATTAGTAACAAGCTAATTAGTAATAGCTAATTACAAAGAGTTAACCAAGATCCAACTACTTAGTAATATCTTATTAGTAACAAGCTAATTAGTAATAGCTAATTACAAACAACTAACCAAGAACCAACTACTTAGTATAGCTAATTATTAACAAGCTAATTAGTAATAGCTCATTAGTAACAAGCTAATTAGTAACATGCTAATTAATAACAAGCTAATTAGTTACAAGCTAATTAATAACAAGCTAATTAGTAACAAGCTAATTAGTAATAGCTAATTACAAACAGCTAACCAAGATCTAGCTACGTTGTAATATGTGATTAGTAAGAAGCTAATTAGTAAAAGCTAATTACAAATAGCTAACCAAGAACCAACTACTTAGTAATAGCTAATTGCTTACAAGCTAATTATTCTCAGTAATATTTAATTACTGAGAACTAACTAAGAACCAGCTACTTAGTAATAGCTAACTACAAATAGCTAACCAAGAACGAGCTACTTAATGATAGCTATGTACTAACAAGCTAATTAGTAATAGCTAATTACTGAGAACTAACTAGTAACAATCTAACACCTTGTAACAACTAACCACCAAGTACTTAGTAATAGCAAACTGATAACTAGCTAATTACTGACTACTAATAACCACTTGTTTGTGTAATGTAGTTTGAGCTATTTGTACGCTTCAAACAATTGCATCCAATGTTAAATATCCAGCTTCGAAAGTTCGAATCATTGAAGCCATATTTTGTTAAGAGATTGAAAGAGAGATTCACATGTTGTTGCATTTATCACGTTCAAATGTCATACCTTAAGGATGCAATCAATCTCCTACGTCAATCAAGCTCGGTCGTGCATAGCTGTCTTTGTAAATGTGATTGCTCTGTCTCTCAAGTGGGGAAGACATCAAGGTGCAATGCTTCACCAACTACATTTCGATCGATTAGCAGCATTAAAGAGAGTATTCTATGTCCACGTCAAAATGATACCACATTCCACCAGTACAAATGTGTGATGGGTGAGTGATCTGATTGCGGAGTAGGACATTTTAAGTGGTGTACGAGAGAGACTAACATTGAGGAATTTCATATTCATGTAAAGATCTTTGATGATGTCAAGTCAATGTATGAAGGACAAGTTCATAAAAGGAAAGAATTGATAAAGAGGGAGATGAGTCCTAAAGTTGTAACATGATTATTTGAGAAAACTCTAAAGAAATTTATCAAGCACAATTTCATTTATTTATGGCAAGCAAAAGAGTTTAAGATTTGTGTCTCTGAATTCCCAAGCGATGTTGTGGTTTCAATGGTTGATTTTGCAAAAAACTATACATTCCGTGAGCAAAATGAAATACAATCTATGACTTGGTGGTCTTTACAAGTAACTATTTTTGTGCATATCACATATTTTCATTTGGAGGGTATTCCTAGAAAGGTAATCCACTTCTTCATATCCGATGACAAGAAGCATGACACCATTTTTGTGAAACATTGTTTCCAATTACATTGCCAATGGTTGAGATAGCTAAATCTTGAATTAAGCCAACATTGGGTATGGTCAGATTAAAGCTAAATGTCCATTATACTTCGTAGGAAGATACCCAGAGCTAACAGGCATGACTATGATATGGAACTTCATTGAGTCAGGGTACGGGAAGGGAGAACATGATGGTGCAGGTGCACTTGTGAAAAGGGCGCTAACCCATGAACAACCTAAACTTGAAGGTGCAATGCTGGTGTGTTGCAGATGTTGTGAAATTTCTCAAGGGACATTTTTCAGAGTAAAAAAGGAGAGATGTCACACGGGTCTTCTAGGAAGTGAAGATTGATGAAGCGAACTGGGAGAAGGTTTGGGATTGTAAGGGGATATCTCAAGTTTTATCCTTGCATTCAATTTGTGGCTATTCAAGGTTAGCTGGACATTGCATTGGTGTCAGAGAACTAACATGTTATTGCTTTCATTGTATCCATGGTTAGTGGAAAAGATGCATCAACAAATGCCACGTTCAAAATTGGGCATACCATATTTTGACTCCTATTAGTGAGTCAGATGAAGCAGAAGACTCATCCTTTTCCAATTTCACATTTGAAGGTGATGGCAACTACCTATCAGATGCATTGGCAGTGGATGACAACTTTGCAGTCAATGCAGAAGAGGACAATGATGAAGGTGTAGATTTCTATTTATTAAAGTGCACACAAGGAAAACAGTTCCGTCCGAAGAATGTAATGGATGCATGGAACAACTTGATAGCTTCAAGAACATATTATGTGGTGGGTTTATTTTATGAGAGACTAGAAGAAAATGTCTTCTGGCTGTTAGAAACAAGACCACTAGCTTATATGTATTCCCATCTTGTAAGATGCATTAAAATACCCATGTCACCAGTCCACGATTGTACAGACAAGTTTACCATAAATGGTGATGTTTATGAGGCCGTTTATAATAGTATGCCATGGATTTTGTAATACCCATGTGATGTTGGACAAATTTTTTTCTGGCACTATGCAGTAGACTATTTGACTAGATAATTATAAACTAGTTTCTTCAGTAACCATTTTTGTGCTGAGAAGTTCAATCAAGTGGAACATCTGCTAGCTCCCTAATAAAGCTGCTAAATGGATAGCTAGATCCTTGGATTCTTCTGACATATAGGCTAACCTCATAAAAAGAAACACTAAACATTTTTATATAGAAAACTATAAATACTAGCAAGATCATTCTTTATGGGATATTATTGTGTCTCCTCACTCTTTTGTCGTTGTAGGGAGTTCCCTTTGTTGTAGATTATGGAAAGCTTGGATGGAGGTTAAAAAGTCATGTTGCCCTAATGAGAAGTACTTTACTCATTCGAACTTTTTTCTTCAAGAAAGCATCTGGATTGGATGGCTATCTCTATGGAACAATTGCAAAATGGGAATCAAAGAGCACATGTGTTGCAAGAAAGGATACTCTAGCTGGAATGACCTCACTGTCAATGGTGGGGTCATACAAGACTCTGCTATAATGGATATCACTAACTTTTCTCTTGCTTGTCTTCAAGTATTGCTGCTGCACAAAAAGGTTCTGCAGGAGAGGCTTCTTCAATGCACTTGCCACAGGCCTGTTCACCTTGCTCATGTTGCTAGATACATGTTACAAAAATTTAGGAGCTGCAGAGGGTTCAAAAACATTGCAGTGAGGTGTCTTCGTGCTATCAAGACAACCCCTCCAGAGGATTTTCAACTATCTAAACATCTGTATAACACCTCTCCCAACCAGTGGAGAGATTCATTACTTAAGTTGTACTCTAGTTCCAGATTTGACATGATTTTCTCATGTACATGAGCTTGTGTATTAGGAACCTTTGTACCTGTCTCACTTGTATCCTATCGAGATGTATGTCCCCTGCTCCAGTAGTATTTTCTAAGTATTTATTATAATCTAGGACCCTTGCGTGGGATCCTGTCCTCTGTACACTTACACATACCATCATTAATATAATCTTCTTTTTATCTTTAAAAAAAGGTGGAGTGCTTATCTGTATTTGAGGGTTTTCCCCTAGTACAATTTGTAAATCTTCTATATTAATATTCATTTTTGTTTTCTTCTCTCAAAAAAAAGAGTGTAGCTCAGTTCAATTGGATTGGCTCTTTGCCTCTTCAGGTGGGGGTTCAATCCCTAGCTACGGCAAGACATTATGTAACTTCTCTAACCCTTGCTTTGTGGGATATGGGGGGTCCCATGGGTACTATGCATGTTCATTTGTACTGTTGCAATTTCAAAATTAAAGTCTAGGGGAGTACGCTTAGGATGAAACTCCATTTCAAAAGGAAAAAAGAAAAGCATGGTAGCTTACTCCCCTTACAACAAAACACGCACTCCTGAAACATATGAATTGATGTGCGGGTGGAAGCATGACTTTGGAAGAAAATGCCATTTATGTTCCATCAGAATAGTTTGAATCCACCCATAAACGTAAAAGTTTTTTTTTGGATGGAAAACAGAGATTAAATTAAATTTCAGAAATATTGTATAGTTGTGCAGGGGGCAGACCCTCTTGGGACAATACATCTTAGAGAGCGTGAATCTGCACAGTTGGTATCTAACATTACATATGATTTTTGAATACATGGCTTGATGCATAGGAGCATCAGATATACTAGAAAGGTAGGCCTGTCCAAAAAACTTCATTTCTTTACAACAGTTGTAAATTAGATTCCTACTATCATCTCCAAAGCATATTTTATTTCTTCCAACCCAGATGCTCCATAATGTTTGTGCTCTCAATGTGTGCTCTCCATAATATTTGTAGTGGTTGAACTTCTTCCTGGCTTCAGGAGAAGCTCCGTGTGATCCATAAGCACCTGTTTACAACCAAGAGATAAATCAGCAATGTCGTTAATAAAGAAAAGATCCACAATATCCTGCCCAGACATAAGGCTATTCCATGATTTAAAGCCTTTTTTCCTGCACTTATGCATCTTAACAGGCAAAGGAGAAGCTTCTTCAGCATTCACCTGTCTAGTTCATAATGAGTCCTGTGACAAAAACCAAAGATTAGAAGCAAACACTGGATGTAAGGTATAACCCTCTTTAACCTTCATCCACGCATAGAAATACCTCTAATAATTCCTTGTTCAATTTTATCTTTGACTAACCATCCTAGTGCATCACTAGAAATAGCAAATAGATGAGGAGCAAGGGGACAACCCTTTCTGATAGATCTATAAAGATTGAAGGGTTCAGAAACGGAACCATTTATAGCCATCCTAGAGTTGGCATTACTCAGTGTTTTTGTCTATAATCTCGATTATGTGTGTAATCTCGATTATCTCTGTAATCTTGAGGTCTTGATGTATTCCATGATATATAGACAAACTCTCTTCATCAAGAGGAATTAATCTGTATATAATGTCGGCATACTCAGTACAATTTGGGACTATTAACCATTTCCAAAGGTGATCACAAAGAGTTCCTGACAGATAGTTAAGTCTTTCACTGATTGTCATCGTTGGTAGCGTTAGACAACATCTTTTAATGTTGTAAAATAACCTGTAAGCAGTAGTATCAATTATCAATGTATTGTCAGGCCCATACTCCACATTCTTGTCCCATAAATGAGCCAATTTCTTGAAATGGATTGAAAAATTCCAAAAACATTGATCCCTCCCCCAAATATCCATAAATTTCCTCCTGAACATCGGGAAGATTGTATCAATACATTTGTTGACCTCATCTAGATCATAGGCAGTCCAAATCCAGACATTGAAATGTTCAAGGCACCATTGAGGAAAAGCATTACTGGAATGAAAGGCCTGCTTACTTTGGATATTTATAAATACTTCAACTTTGAGAATCAAAGCCCTAGGTTGTAAATCCTTGTGAATAGGTTTCAATTCGTGTATCTCCTCCTCTGTCAGGCTACATTGAATCTTTCGAGGGTCCTTTTCTATCTCAATAAATTCCGGTTCCATTATCACATGATCCAACCTCTTTTGTTTTTTTACTTGCCTAGTATTTTTTAGGCTCTTGATTGCCTTTTGGTGTAAAGACTAGAACAAGATTAGTTTGAGTTGAAAGTGATACTTTCTGCTCAATTGATGTTGCAATAAGATCACTTTTGGTTGAAATAGGACATGTTTGAGTTGAAATAGTATCACTTTGAGTTGGCATTGATACTTTATTTAGTTTGTTTTCTTTTTGGGCATCTTTGTGCTCAACTTTTGTTGCAGCTTGACATGGACTTGCTGAGGATGTAAGACTCTCTTTTGCGGCAACTGTGGATGGAACTTTGTTCTTTATCTGACCTATAAGCCAAACATCATTACAACTTACAATCAATGACACTATTAGTCTATCGAACATTGTATAGAATAGGATAAATACAATCAATAACATCATTACAAAATAGGCTAAATACAAAATCCTATGAGAGCTAATCGATTCGGACAATGTCACCTATGGATAGTAACCATTACAAAGAGGTGCTCTAAGAAGGTGAACAGTAGAACTAAATAGTGAAATCAGTTTCCTCACTTTGAAACTGTTTACTACTATCCAAATCATATCATTGTGAAAAGGTATCATGAGAGGACCGATTGTAAAATTTATACAAATGCGTTTCTAATGTTCATGATGGCATTAAGACTTCAAATCATTTCCAAATTGATGCTTAAGTTATGGACAAACGCCATTTTGCCCATATAATACCAAAAGAAGAACTGTTTACATCATTACAGTCAATGACATAATTGAGCTATCAAATATGTACAAGGCATATAATACAAGGTAGAGACAACAAAATATTTTAATAACATCGATACAAAATAGGATGATCGCAAACTCTGATGATAGCTAATAGATTTGGATGATGCCACATGTGCAGATAGTAACCATTACAAAGGACAATGATGTAAAAGGGTGAACACTAGTACTATTCTTTCAAAAGATACTCTATATCAGGTACATCACCTCCGTTCAAGTGTGACCGAGCAGTCTTCCGCCTTGTAATTGGGTGCAAATGGCTTGGCTTCTCCTTTTGTTTCATAGGTACTTGCAAATTTCTCTTTGCATTTGCCATGATCTGTGCTAGAGTGGCATCCTCTTGTACATGAACACCTACAGCCTTTGTTGGGGATCCACACATGTCAGAATCTGAGGCTGGGTTACAATAGTTTTCTTTTGAGGAGGTTTCATTTGTAGCATTTGTTTGAAAAACATCTCTATTTGGACTCTGATTAAGATCAAAGATTGTATTCTGCAGATGACCTTTGTTTGCAAAAACAACGGGATCATTATTAACTATAGAGTTGTGACTAGCTAGATGAATATCTGAGCTACTAATTGGATCAAGAACATTCTCAATCATCCGTTTAGACCACTACGAACGTCAATGCCTGTGGACTCCGCATCATGCATGTTGTCAATTGGCCAAGGATCCACACTAGCATCCATTGCAGACGGTGTTTGGAGGAAGGATGGAATATTTTCTTTTTCTTTCGATGATGAAGATTGGGCATAAGTCTTACTTTCAACAAATGGTGTATGTCCAACATTCTCACTTTGTTAGGAAAGATGGATGGATCCTTCAGAAGATTAAGTAGGTGCTGCTAATCCTGCTTTGCACCAGCCCTCAGTGACTCCAGATATGATAAGTAGACACCCTTAGCTTCCAAATGATACCAAGAAATGCTATATGTACTTTGGAAAAGGTTTGAGTAATGACTTGATCAAAACAGATGAGTTTGTGAATCACAAAGCTAGAAAACTTTCTATTTTGGTGTTGATACCTGCTCAGTCTTTCACTCAGTATGACCAATACACTTACAATTGGTAAAACTCCTTCTAGAAGTATTCTATTAGCTTAGTAAGCTACCATTTGCAAGTGGAATCATTCAAAATGATAAACTATACTAGGAGAAATAACTTTAGCAAATTTATGGACACCCCGACTTTTTAGGAAGTATGTAGACAACTACCAGTGAGCACTTCGACGGCGATTTCATGAGATTGGCTGAACCAAGTTGCTTCAAACGTCGTATGCTTGTAGTATGCTTTGAGCTGGATCCAACAAGCTTTGAATCACTCGATTTGGTGAAGTAGGCAGTGAGATATGCCTCTTTGAAGTTGGCAGACTTGAAGTGGTACACTCAGAGAACACAGAGTTGATGAATTTGAATATATCTATTAATTGACATAATTGTACAATCTCATTAGCATGATAACCATAGCTAGATGAGGTAATGAGGTATGGGCTTCAATGTAGCACTCATACACGCTCAGATACAAATGATAGATGTCTCGGGAAGTGAGCTAGAATGAGCTAAGCTGCCCGCGACTTTTGACTTGCATCTTTTATAGAGTTGAGTTGAAACTTCAAGTTTGAATTCAAATTCAAACTCCTAGAATCTTTCACCTAAAAGGTAATGAGATATTCTCTCAATCAGCCAACAATTTTTTCCACGACTCTAATCAAGTAGGTGTGTACATAAGAAATGCTAAGTCTTTTAGACTTTTACAAGGAGTAAAATGGTAAGAACTTATCAGCTTAAGTTCCTATGGTCCTTCCTTCAAGTGGTGTCTTCATGAAGTAATCCAAGCTAAATTGTGAAGGCTTGAATTGCACCAACAGCTCCCCCTCAAGCCAAACACTTTGGCTTAAGTCTTCATCTTCAATCTTCAATCACATCCTGCAATCCAATCATGGATTTGAATCTGCATAATTTGTTTCCATCCAAAGCTTTAGTGAGTAAATCTGCACATTGCATATTAGTAGACACATAGGTCAACTGAATGTCCTTGCTAAGCAACTTCTCTCTCACATAGTGGTAATGAACCTCTATGTGTTTTGTTCTAGCATGATATATTGGATTAGCTGCAAGGTGAAGAGAGCTTGTATTGTCTCCAAAGATAATTGGGGGCCTAGTGTATAGGCCTAGCTCTGTATACAAAAGCTTTAACCAAATAGCTTCTTGAGTGGCATCTATACTCTGCTTCAGTGGATGACAATGCCACTGTTGGTTGTTTCTTGGTTGACCAAGAAATAGGTTTATCACCTGCAAAAGATAAGTATCCTGATGTGCTCCTCCTATCATCCTTGCATCCTGCCCAATCTGCATCTGAATACACTTTAATGTCAATATTTGATGTATAAGGAAAGTACAAACCATGGTTCTGAGTTCCGTTTAGATACTTCAAGATCTTCTTTGCAGCCTCAAGGTGAGGTGCCCTTGGTTTGTGCATGAATTGACTTAGCACACTAACTCCATATGCTATGTCAATTCTGGTCAAGGTAGCATAATTCAAACTACCTACCATACTTTGATATCCTGTAATGTCTTGGACTTCATCCCCTTCATGAGCACTTAGCTTTAGGTTGACCTCCATTGGAGTACTTGAGACTTTAGAATCCTGCAGGTTAAACTTCTTCAACATGTCTTGTACATACTTTTTCTGAGTGATATATATAGAATTAGTATAAACCAATTCAAGTCCTAGAAAGTACTTCAATAATCCAAGATCATTGATCTTGAACTCCTTCATTATCTGGTTTTTTATGCTTCTGATTCCTTGGATATCATTACCTATAATGATGATGTCATCAACATAAACACAGAGATAGATTACCTCTGAATTGCTCTTTTTGATAAACAATGAAGTATCTGCCTTGCTCATAGTAAACCCTTGGTCTTGGAGGTATGTTGTCAGCTTGTAGTTCCATGCCCTAGGTGCCTGCTTCAATCCATATAGAGCCTTCCTCAATTTACAAACATAATTTACCTTCTTAGGGTCTTCATAGCCAAGTGGTTGTGACATATAGACTTCTTCAGATATCCATCCATTCAAGAAAGCATTCTTGACATCTAATTGGTACATGTTCCAATTTTTGGATGCAGCTACACTCACCAATAATCTGATTGTTGGCATCTTAGCCACAGGAGAAAATGTCTCCTCATAATCAATGCCTTGGGTTTGTGCAAAACCCTTGGCTACCAACCTAGCTTTGTACCTGTTGATTGTACCATCAGAGTTCCTCTTTAGTTTGTAGATCCATCTGGATCCTATCACCTTCATAGAGTCCTTCTTGGATACCAAGTCCCATGTGTCACTCTCCTTGAGAGCTTCTATTTCTTCATCCATAGCTCCTTTCCATTCTGGTTTGGTGATTGCCTCTTCATATGAAACTGGTTCTTCACTTAACAAGTCCTTTGCAAGATAAATTGAATGCTTAGTAACAAGAGATGTATCATACCCATATCTGATAGGCTTCTTACTTTCTCTCTGAGATCTCCTTATTGCTTGAGTTGAAGATTCTGGTATATCCTCAAGCTTCTTCATCTTCATCTTGCCTCTGGACTTCCATGCCTTGAATTCTTCAAGATTGATTGTGTCATCATCTTCTGAACTTGAGTCTTCCTTCTGGATTGGTTCCTCACTTGAGAGGTTTGGAAACTCCTCTTCCAGATCATAGGGTAGACTAACCTTCCTGCATTCATTCTCATACCATGAGTCATTCTCATCAAAGATGACATCTCTGCTTACCTTGAAGCCTTTATTAGTTGGGTTGTAGAATCTGTACCCTTTTTTATTCAAGTCATAACCAATGAAAATACATTTTTCTGCTTTAGGGTCTAGCTTTCCCCTTACCTGTGAGGGAATATGCACATATGCTACACAACCAAAGATTTTGCAATGATCCAATGATGGTCTCTTACCATGCCAAGCTTCATAAGGTGTCATTCCATCAAGTGACTTTGATGGCAACCTGTTTATGAGATAGGTGGCAGTAGATACACTCTCTACCCAAAGATAATTTGGCAACTTCTTTTCATTAAGCATGGCCCTAGCTGTTTCAACAATAAGCCTATTCCTTCTTTCGGCTACCCCATTTTGTTCAGGTGAGTACCTTGTGGTTATCTACCTTTTGATGCCTCTTTCCTGCAAGAAGTCCTCAAACTCATTTGAGAAGTATTCACCTCCTCCATCTGACCTTAGCTTCTTCAAGTTCCTTCCTGTTTGATTTTCAACTAGTGCAAGATATCTTTTGAAACAATTAAACACTTCATCCTTGTGTTTCATAAAGTATAACACAGTCCATCTGCTATAATCATCAATGAAAGACACATAGTACCTTGATCCTGAAATGGAGGGATCCTTGCTAGGTCCCCAAACATCTGTGTGCACCAAGTCTAGGTAGTCTTCATGCATAAAACCTTTCCTTGAGTAGGGCAATCTGTGAGACTTACCAAACTGACAAGCACCACATTTGTAAATCATGTGTTGCTTGGATACATTAGGTATCCCAAGCACACATTTATCCCTGCACATTTGCTTTAAGTTCCTTTCACCTATGTGACCTAACCTTTTGTGCCATATTTCTAATTCTGAAAGTGTTTGATCCTTGTAATTGTATAAAGCAATGTTTTTGGTGTCTTCTTGCTCAAAAGTAAATAATTTACCTGATTTTTCTCCCTTGGCTATCTTCTTGAATCCATGTCTTGGGTCCTCCACATATGCTCCATGTTGATTGAACCTGACCTACAAACCTTTCTCCACAATCTGACCAACACTCATTAAGTTTTTGGTAATGGTTGGTACATAAAGTACCCTGCTCAATAGGTTCTGGTTACCATCACAAGTTTTTACATTTCCAATCTTTACTACAGAATGCTTAGTATCATCACCTGTCTGTACTTGATGTTTGCCCTTTGGTTCCTCAAGATCAGAGAGTAGTGCCACATTGCCAGCTACATGATTAGAACACCCTGAATCAATATAAAACAGATGATCATCATTGATACCTGACTTGGAAGTCATATTCATGATCAATAGGGAGTCATCTTGCTCCTCTGTGTAGTTGTTGTAGTCTTTCCTATTTCTGAATCCTCCTTGGTAGTTACCATTATGGTTGTTGTTGTGATTGTTGTTGTAGTTATTGTTGTAGCCATTGTAGCCTTGGTGTTGGTTGAACCTTCCTCTGCCTTGAGAGTATCCACCTCTTTGATAGCCTCTTCCTCTCTGATTTTTGTAGGTTCTGTAGCACTCATCTCTGGTGTGGTTAGACAGTCCACAAATGTTGCATGGTGATAAATTGTAGAGTCTCCCCCTACCTTGCTTACCTCCTCTGCCCCTGCCTCTTGAAGATCTACCTCTCCCTGCATAGTTGGCTTGGGAGGTAGAACCTTCATCTTCTTGCTTTTTACCTTTACCTTTGTGTTTAATCTTTTTATCAGTATATAGGGCAGAAGGAGTGTTACCTTTAGATGTATCTCCAACCTTTGTGAACTTTGCTTCATGTGTGAATAGTTGGCCCATCAGAGTTGAGAGATCTGGGGTATGTATGTCCATGTAGAGATCCATTGCAGTGGTGAAGCTTTCCCACTTATCATCTACCTTTAGTCCATTGGTTACTTGCCTTACTATTTGTTCCTCTTCAATCTCCTCTCCTATGCTTGCTAATTGGTCTGCCACATCCTTGATCTTGGTCACAAATTCTGAGACTGATTGTTTTGGTTGCTTCCTAAGAGTTGTGAATTCAATCCACAATTGATTCTTCCTGGCCCTTGTATTAGATGAAAAGTATGATGACAAGGTTTCCCAAGTTTCTTGGGAAGTCTTACAATTCTTGATGTGAGGTAAAAGGAAATCAGATATAGAGTTAAGAAGATAAGACCTTGCCAATGCATCTTTTGCACACCATGTATTAAGCCTTTCTTGTTCTTCCTTGGTGGGTAGACCCCTTGCTTTGAATGAGGGCAATTTCTCATCTCCTGAGATGAATCCAAATAGACTTCTTCCTTGTCGGTAGGTCTTCATCCTCAGAGACCAAGCTTGATAATTATTCCTGTCCAATTTATCAGTGAATGAAGGAAAGCCATCTCCCATGTTACCTTGTTTGCTCTGATACCACTGTTAGGAAAGATGGATGGATCCTTCAGAAGATTAAGTAGGTGCTGCTAATCCTGCTTTGCACCAGCCCTCAGTGACTCCAGATATGATTAGTAGACACCCTTAGCTTCCAAATGATACCAAGAAATGCTATATGTACTTTGGAAAAGGTTTGAGTAATGACTTGATCAAAACAGATGAGTTTGTGAATCACAAAGCTAGAAAACTTTCTATTTTGGTGTTGATACCTGCTCAGTCTTTCACTCAGTATGACCAGTACACTTACAATTGGTAAAATTCCTTCGAGAAGTATTCTATTAGCTTAGTAAGCTACCATTTGCAAGTGGAATCATTCAAAATGATAAACTATACTAGGAGAAATAACTTTAGCAAATTTATGGACACCCCCGACTTTTTAGGAAGTATGCAGACAACTACCAGTGAGCACTTCAACGGCGATTTCATGCGATTGGCTGAACCAAGTTGCCTCAAACTTTGTATGCTTGTAGTATGCTTTGAGCTGGATCCACCAAGCTTTGAATCACTCAATTTGGTGAAGTAGGCACTGAGATATGCCTCTTTAAAGTTGGCAGACTTGAAGTGGTACACTCAGAGAACACAGAGTTGATGAATGTGAATATATCTATTAATTGACATAATTGTAGAATCTCATTAGCATTATAACCATAGCTAGATGAGGTAATGAGGTATGGGCTTCAATGTAGCACTCATACACGCTCAGATACAAATGATAGATGTCTCGGGAAGTGAGCTAGAATGAGCTAAGCTGCCCGCAACTTTTGACTTGCATCTTTTATAGAGTTGAGTTGAAACTTCAAGTTTGAATTCAGATTCAAACTCCTAGAATCTTTCACCTAAAAGGTAATGAGATATTCTCTCAATCAGCCAATAATTTTTTCCACGACTCTAATCAAGTAGGTGTGTACATAAGAAATGCTAAGTCTTTTAGACTTTTACAAGGAGTAAAATGGTAAGAACTTATAAGCTTAAGTTCCTATGGTCCTTCCTTCAAGTGGTGTCTTCATGAAGTAATCCAAGCCAAATTGTGAAGTCTTGAATTGCACCAACACACTTGTCCCAAGCTCCCTATCATATGCAGCATCAACATTGTTGGTAATTGTTCCTATTGAGGTACGAGCAACTACTTAGCACAATGAAACCAGCTAGATTAGTGTTCCACTAGAGGCTTAAAGACTAAGAAAGAGATAGTTGATGGATGACTTATTGCAAACAATTAATGAAAAAATAGATCCTTAGTAATCACGAATTAGTAAAAGACTAATTAGTAATAGCTCACTACTAATAGCTATTGAACAATTAGCTACTTAGTAATGGCTAATTAGTAACAAGCTAATTAGTAATAGCTAATAAACAACTAACTAAGAACTGGTTACTTAATAATAGCTATTTAGTAACAAGCTAATTAGTAATGGCTAATTCATAATAGCAGATTAATAATAGCTAATTAGTAATAGCTAATTTGTGTTGGTGCAAAGTGCAATCCTACACATTTGGCTAGAAGATTCATGAACAATTGAAGCTCCATGGAAACCATTGCTAAGAGAATTTTATCCTTTTACATTTGTAAAAGTTATTTCAACTTGGAAGAATCTTTGTAACTCTCAACAAACGCGTGGAGTTTATTAGTTGATAAGTCATGAATTTATATTAGAGAGAATAACTCCTAGATTGGTGGATTATTTTTAGAGAGAGAGCCAAGAGTTGAATTCAAATTCAAATTTGAATGTAGCACCTATAAAAGGTGACTTGAAGAAGTCACGAGTAGAAGTTTCAATTCCCGAGTTCTCCATTGCCATTTTGTAAGAGTGTGAGTTCTACATTGTAGCCTACACTACTGTCCATCATTAGGCTATGATTGTCAAGATTACGATCTTGTACAACATTGTTCTTTAATACAATACATCTACATTGTTCATCTATGGTCTCTCTCTTATAGTCATTCATAACTATCAACTTGTGCTACTCATATCTTAGTCAAGACTCCACCATTTTCAATGATCTATAGCTTATTGGAATGAGCTTCAAGTTATCTACTTGCTCACAGATTTTGAAGGAAATCCATTCAACTAATTTGAAGTAAAGTGCATTGAAGCACTCACTGGTCAAACTCTGCAGAGGTCCTAAAAAATCAGGGGTAATGATTCAATGGCTAAATTGATTGCTCTGTGTATAGCGCATCCTTTCAAGTGATTCTAGTTGGAATCATTAGCTTACTAAGATAATTTGATACCTCTAAAAGGAATTTTTCTAATTCCTACTATACTAGTAGCACTCAGCATAACAAGCAGCAATTGTGTGATAAAAAATAGAAGGTTCTCTTTGATCCTTCTATTTGGAAGTCGTCTGTTTTAATTCAATCTTTTCTTACATCATTTCCAAAGTACATAGGCACGTGTATAGTGTCTTTGGAAAGCTAAGAGGTCCCACAACTCAACTTTGAAGCTAGAAAGGGCTAGCAGTAAGCAAGATTTGGTAGTACCTACTCATTTCTTGGAGTGTCCATCCATCTATCCCAACAGTGGCATCAGAGCAAAGCTAAGGTAAAATGGGAGATGGTTTTCCTTCTTTCATTGATAAATTGGACAGGAAAAACTATCAAGCATGATTTGAGGATGAAGACATACTTACAAGGAAGGAGCCTCTATGGATACATCTCAGGAGATGAGGCGATGCCCATATTCAGAAGCAAACGACAACCTATAAAAGAGGAGCATGAAAGACTCAACAGATGGTGTGTCAAGGATGCATTAGCAAGGTCCTACTTACTTAACTCAACCGCTGATTTTCTTCTTCCTCATATTAGGAACTGTAAGACATCCCAAGAGACTTAGGAAACATTGTCTTCTTATTTCTCTTCCAACACAAGGGTTAGGAAGAACCGATTGTGGATTGAGTTTACCACTCAAACAGAGCAACCTAAGCAAGGTATCTTAGAGTATGTGACCAAAGTCAAAGATGTAGCAGATCGATTGGAAAGCAGAGGAGAAGAAATTGAAGAAGAGCAGATTGTAAGAGAAGTAATCAATGGTATTAAAGCTGATGATAAATGGGTGAGCTTCACAACTGCCATGGACCTGTACATGGACATGCACATTCCAGACCTCACCACACGTATGGGGCAACTATTTACCCATGAAGCCAAGCTCAACAAGAACGGAGATTCATCAAGAGGTAATAACTCTTCTACCCTATACACTGATAAAAGTAAGTCCAAAGAGAAAGGGAAAAACAAAAAGGTTGAAGATGAAGGAACTACCTCCCAAGCCAACTATGCAGGGAAAGGTAGAACCTTAAGAGCAAGGGGCAGAGGAGGTAAGCAAGGTAGGGGGAGACCTCATAACCCCTCACCATGCAATATTTGTGGATTATCAAATCATACTATAGATGAGTGTTTCAAGAACTTCAAGAATCAGAGAGGTAGAGGATATCAAAGAGGTGGATATACACAATCAAGAGGAAGATTCAATCACCATCAAGGATACAACAACAACAACAACTACAACAAAAAATACAATAGCAATTACCAAGGAGGCTACAAATCAAGAAAAGATTACAACAACTACACAAAGGAGCAAGAAGATTCTCTTCTGATTATGAACATGAATTCAAAACCAGGTATAAATGATGACCATCTCTTCTACATTGACTCAAGATGCTCAAACCATGTGGTAGGAAATGTAGCTCTTCTCTCTAACCTTAAGGAACCAAAGGGAATGTCAACACCTCTGATGAAAACAATAATCACTTGAGTAGGGTTCTATATGTACCTACAATTACCAAGAATTTGATGAGTGTTGGATAGATTATGGAAAAGGGTTTGGAGGTTAGATTCAACCAATATGGAGCATTTGTGGAGGATCCCCAGCATGGGTTCAAGAGAATTTCCAAAGGTGAAAAGGAAGGTAGATTATTCACTTTTGAACTTGAGGATACAAGGAACATTGCACTTTATAGTTATAAAGATCAAACATTATCAAAACTTGAAATTGGGCATAAGAGATTAGGGCATGTTGGTGAAAGAACCTTGAAACAAATATGTAGAGATCAATGTGTGCTTGGGATACCTAATGTATCCAAGAAACACATGATTTATAAATGTGGTTCTTGTCAGTTTGGAAAGTCTCACAGGTTACCCTTCTCAAGGAAAGGCTACATGCATGAGGAATACCTAGAGATTGTCCATACATATGTATGGGGACCAAGTAAGGATCCCTCAATCTTTGGATCAAGGTATTATGTATCTTTCATTGATGATTATAGTAGGTGGACTGTATTGTACTTTATGAAGCCCCAAAGATGAAGTATTCCGTTGCTTTAAAAAGTATCTTGCACTTGTTGAGAACCAAACTGGGAGAAACCTAAAGAGACTAAGGTTAGATGGAGGAGGTGAGTACTTCTCAAATGAGTTTGATATATTCTTGTAGGACAGAGGAATCAAAAGAGAAATCACAACAAGGTATACTCCTGAGCAAAATGGGATGGCAGAGAGGAGAAATAGATTAATTGTTGAAACAACTAGATCAATGTTAAATGAGAAAAATTACCTAATTACTTATGGGCAAAGAGTGTGTCTACTGCCACTTATCTTGTAAACAGGTTTCCATCTAAATCTCTTGATGGGATGACCCCATATGAAGCATGGCATGGTAGAAGACCATCACTTGATCATTGCAGGATCTTTGGATGTGTAGCTTATGTGCATATCCCTTCTCAGATAAGAGATAAGATAGACCCTAAGGCGGAAAAGTGCATCTTCATAGGGTATGATTTAAATAAGAAAGGATACAGGTTCTACAATCCTTCAAACAAGGGATTCATGATCAGTAGAGATGTTGTCTTTGATGCAAATGACTCATGGTTTGATAGTGAATGCAGGAAAATACAACTACCTTGTGACTTGGAAGAGGAGTTTCCAAGCCTCACTAAGGAGGAGCCTACTCATAATGAAGACATCAACTCAAATGATGAGGACATCATCAACCTAGAAGAGTTCAAGGCATGAAAGTCCAAAGGCAAAGTCAAGATGAAGAAGTTGGAGGATATACCTGAATCATCCAACCAAGCAATCAGAAGATCACAAAGGGAGAGCAAGAAGCCAGTCAGATATGGATATGAAACTTCCATAGTTACTAAGCACTTTCTTTATCTTGCAAAAGACTTTTCATTTGAAGAGCCAGCATCATATGAAGAGGCAAAAACCAAGGCAGAATGGAACGAAGCTATGGATGAGGAAATCGAAGCACTCAAGGAGAAGTGATACTTGGGAACTAGTACCAAAGAAGGAGTCTATGAAGGTAATTGGTTCTAGATGGATCTATAAGAGCAAAAGGAATTCTGATGGATCAATAAGAAGGTACAAAGCTAGACTTGTGGCTAAGTGTTTTGCACAAACCCAAGGAGTTGATTATGAAGAAACCTTCTCACATGTGGCCAAAATTCCAACCATAAGGGTATTGGTAAGTGTGGCTGCATCAAAGAATTGGAACATGTATCAGTTGGATGTTAAAAATGCATTTCTAAATGGCTGGATTTTAGAGGAGGTGTACATGTCTCAACCTCCTGGCTATGAGGACCCAAACAAGGTAACATATGTATGTAGATTGAACAAAGCTCTTTATGGATTGAAGCAGGCACCTAGGGCATGGAACCATAGGTTGACTACTTATCTTCCGGATCAAGGTTTTATCATGAGTAGAGCAGATACTTCTCTGTTCATCAAGAGAAGTAACTCAGAGGTAATATACCTATGTGTATATGTTAATGATATCATACTCACAGGTAATGATGCTAATGGCATCTACCAGATCAAGAATCAGATGATGAAGGAGTTCAAAATTAGTGACCTTGGATCACTAAAATATTTTCTTGGACTTGAGTTAGTCTATACTAACTCTAGAATTTATATTACTCAAAGAAAGTATATACAAGATATGTCAAAGAAGTTTCAATTGCAGGATGCCAAAGTTACAAGTACTCCAATGGAGGTAAACCTAAAATTAAGTGCTCATGAAGGTGATGTACTTGAGAACATTGCAGGTTATCAAAGCATAGTGGGAAGCTTGAACTATGCTACATTGACAAGGATTAATATTGCTTATGGAGTAAGTGTTCTAAATCAGCTCATGCACAAGCCTAAGGCACCTCACTTGGAGGCTGCCAAAAGGATCTTGAAGTACCTTAAGGGTACTCAAAATCATGGATTGTATTTCCCTTATACAACAGACTTGCACATCAAGATATATTCAGATGCACATTGGGCAGGATGCAAAGATGATAGAAGGAGTACCTCAGGATACCTATCCTTTGCAGGTGATAAACCTATATGATGGTCTTCAAAGAAGCAACCTACTGTTGCTTTATCTTCTACAGAGGGAGATTATAGAGGATTGGCCAATGCTACGCAAGAGGCCATAAGGATCAGATTGTTATACACAGATTTGGGTTTGCATACTACATCTCCAATGATTTTTGGAGACAATACAAGTTCATTACACCTTGTAGCAAATCCTATTTATCATGCTAGGACCAAGCATACAGAGGTCCACTATCATTATGTGAGAGTGAAGCTATTGAGAAAGGATATTCAGTTGACATATGTATCAACTAATATGCAATGTGCAGACTTATTCACTAAAGCATTAGATGGTACAAAACTTTGTAGGGTGGATTGCAGGATATTCATGAAGATTGAAGATGAAGACCAAGCCAAAATGTTTGGCTTGAGGGGGAGCTATTGGTGTAAAGTGCAAGCCTACACATTTGTCTACAAGATTCATGAACAGTTGAAGCTCCATGGAAACCATTGCTAAGAGAATTTTATCCTTTTACATTTGTAAAAGTTATTTTAACTTGGAAGAATCTTTGTAACTCTCAACAAACTCGTGGAGTTTATTAGTTGAGAAGTCACGATTTTATGTTAGAGAGAATAACTCCTAGATTGGTGGATTATTTTTAGAGAGAGCCAAAAGTTGAATTCAAATTCAAATTTGAATGTAGCACCTATAAAAGGTGACTTGAAAAAGTCCCGAGTAGAAGTTTCAATTCCCGAGTTCTCCATTCCCATTTTGTAAGAGTGTGAGGTCTACATTGTAGCCTACACTACTCTCCATCATTAGGCTATGATTTTCAAGCCTATGATCTTGTACAACATTGTTCATTAACACAATGCATCTACATTGTTCATGTATGGTCTCTCAGTTATAGTCATTCATAACTGTCAACTTGTGCTACTCATATCTCTGTCAAATCTCCACTATTTTCAATGAGCTATAGCTTGTTGGCATTATCTACATTCTCACATAGTTTGAAGGAAATCCATGCAGCCAATTGGGAGAAAAGTGCATCAAAGCACTCACTGGTCAAACTCTGTAGAGGTCCTAAAAAATCGGGGGTAATGATTCAATTGCTAAATTGATTGCTCTGTGTATAGTGCATCATTTCAAGTGATTCCACTTGAAATCATTAGCTTAATAAGATATTTTGATACATCTAAAAGGAATTTTTCTAATTCCTACTGTACTAGTAGCACTGAGCATAACAAGCAGCAGGTGTGTGATAGAAAATAGAAGGTTTTCTTTGATCCTTCTATTTCGAAGTAGTTTGTTTTGATTCAATATTTTCTTACATTATTTCGAAACACTTTTGGATATGCTGGATATATCCACCTACATCAAGAAGGCTAATTGTTTCATAAATGCATGCCCATTATTCTAGTCGTAGCACCAAAGATTAAGTGTAGAGTCCCTATATCTTTGTGGTTCTTGGATGCAAAAAAGAAGGATCCTACAAAGGCATGCAGATAACGCAGAGATACATGCAACAACTTCTGTATGTAGCATTTATTTCTGGGACATGGCATTTGGCCGCATGGTTCAAACATGGCACATCCACGTAATCGTAGTTAAGCCGCTTCAACACTCCCCTGCAACTGGAGTACTGGAATGTGACACAAATGTTACTTGATTTCAACGATTCCAAGATTTTTCCTACAAAAGATAAACTTATATGCTCCCACAGGCTTCGTAAGCATATCATCCCACATAAGATGAGCTGATACATATGAGAGATGAAGCTTTTTATGCTCTACAAGATCACATACAAAATGATTCTTTAAATCAACATGTTTTATTTTCTCTGTCATCGGTAAGAGCTCTTGCATGACCATTTGAATCCAGAGGCCTTCTTTTTCCGTGAGGGCTAAGGCCACAAATTCAGCCTCTGCTGATGACAATGCAACTATTGTCTGCTTCTTGGAGAACCAGGTGCTACTTGCCATTTAACTGGTTGTAAAACTAGCTTATTAAATTACACAACATTAGACACACCGATTGATATCAGATTTGGAGCTTACCTGGTCCATTGCTTCCGCTTCAATGATGGACTCTTAACGGACGCTGCCTCTCTTCTGCCGAAAATTGTGGCTCTTACATTAGAACCATAGAAATTACTCCTAGCCATGCCAACACCTAAATGCTGCATGCATGGATGCTAGACCCCATACCTGCTCATACTCATTCCCAGAGATTGTGTTTCACCTTCGTCGTCTGATGGAACAACTTCGTTGAGGGTAGCTTTCTCTGACGACTGACGAAGTCGTGCGGACCTTTTGTGCTCCACTAGTGTAGACTCCATAGACTCACCGCCTTGTGGAGTACATGAGGAATAATGACATTTACTATCGATGTTCCAGCCATGATACCCAGCGGGCCGCCACATGAGTAGTGATCGTACGTCTAGCAAATTGAAATTTTATCAATTTATTTTTTCGCTATTTAAACGATTTTGAAATAGCTAAAAAGTGACGGGCTTAAAAGTGATAAATACTCCTAAAAAGTGTTCACATTAACATGCTTTTACCCTAATATCTATTTGATTAGATGTCAAAGGTATCTCCCTTTTCGGGTCTAAGCTTTTGATTAAATAGATAATCAAGCTAACATATAGAACAGAAGCAAGTTACCAAGGCGTTGTCTATGGACATATCCGTGCACGCAAATCTATCAAAGGAGGATAAATGATAGATGCAGGAAGGAGGACATTTCATGTCAAAATATTATCAATTTGGTACCTATTTACTATTACATCAAGCTCTCATCTATGATTCGTTTTAACCTTATTCAACTCTTTCACATAGTACATTGGACGTATTCACGCCCATACTTTAACAACCTGTTTCAAGCGTACCTTCTGGTTTCAAATGTCCCTCCGATAATACCTTTGTGATGAAGAGAAAAAGAGTATTTTCTTTTGAATCTCTCACTCACACACATACACACACTCGCAGACGCACGTGGCAGAGAACAGAAAAATCTGTATATTCTCTTGTGGGAAAAAAATCACGAGAAGACAAACCTATGTGTAAGTGTTATTTAATAACAGAGCTTGATCACTAACATCGTAGCCTTTGCTCACTTTGCACATGATCACGGCTCAACCCTCTCGTCTTTTGACGTACAACAAATGAATGTGAGGTTTAATGAGATTCCCTGCTTTCTGCATACCGCTTATTTTTTACTTTCAATGGACCACATGATCGAAAAAGAGCTCCAAAATGAAGTATTCCTCTCTCTCTCTCTCTCTCTCTCTCTCTCTCTCTCTCTCTCTCTCTCTCTCTCTCTGAGGGGCAGAACACCTGGAATGTTGTGTTTTCTCATGTAAGCCGATTCACCAAAAGCTTCTTGACAGATGAAGATTACATCACGTTTCTGCCTGAAGGATACATTGTAGGCCATAGCGTTCATTTGAGTTGCGAAGACGCGATTCTCTCGTTCTTTAAGTACGTTTCTTTACAGATTCAATTACGACACCTACATCATATCGATCTTTAACGTACTGCGCCTTGTACAGCATTGTCTAACGCAAGCGATCGATAGCTAAATGTTGACAGCTAATGCAAGTGGTCGACAGGGGAGAAATGAATGAGAGATTCTTCGCTGTAATCCTTTCTCTGTAGGTTTCCTTTTCGCAATGAAATGTATGGTCCAAGAAACTGTGAGAAGAAATGGAGAGCTTATGGTTTTAACTTCTCTTGCAGCTGGTGTGGAACAAAGGGGAATGTAAAGCCGTCACCTGGTATTGGGAGAGAGAGAGAGAGAGAGAGAGAGAGAGAGAGAGAGAGAGAGAGAGAGAGAGCCAACATTCTGCAGGAGAACTTTAGGTATGGTTCAGCAATGCATCATCTGTATTGCATCACCTTTATGGCTCATAAGTGTATTTTGCATCCATGTTCTACATACAATATGCTTCGATTTAGCTCAAATCAAGCAGATAACAATGACGACGATAATATTGACGCTAAACTGGATCCATCAAATCGGGAAAATTTGGTTCGTTAAAGTGCGCCATATTATTATAAAAGCAACGAAAATATATTTTATTTAAGGTCTTAATATCTGTCCATGTAAACCCTCATCGCTACCTATGATACATTGTAACAATACAAAATTTGTAAATACGGTCATAAGAAGAATGTAATGGTCTACCTCTTAATCTATATGTGTGTCAAAGTTGTCTCGAAGGTAATAAACAACGCCTTCATTCTTTCTCCGAAATTGATTCTCCCAAATTGAAATGAGTAGCAGAAGTCTCTCTCTCTCTCTCTCTCTCTCCCTCCCTCTCTCTCTCTCTGAGGGACAGAACACCTCGAATGTTGTGTTTTCTCATGTAAGCCCATTCTCCAAAGCTTATTGACAGGTGAAGATTACATCACTTTTCTGCCTAAAACATACATTGTACGCCACAGCCTTGGTTTGAGATGTGAATATGCTCTCGTCCTTTAAGTACCTTTCTTTACAGACTCAATTACGACAGCTACAGCAAGTGATCGACGGATTGCTGCCTCTATCGGGTTCCCTTTCCCGTTCACTGTGGTCTCAATTTATGCCCCTAATGGAGAAGCAGATAGATTTCTTTCTTCAATGTAGGATGCGGTGATAAAGAGTGGGTTTATGGTGGGAACGGCATCGGTTACCCATCATCAGATACTCTTGAGAGTTCATATTCGTACCTCGAGTGTGCTCTACTAGCTGCACTATGTTTTCTGTGGATAAGTTGACATGAATGGTTTGGGTTCCCAAGGAGTCCCCCCCCCACCTTCCTGGCAGGATGTTCAGCTATGTTGGCGGCATCGTTCGAGCTTTGCAATCCTCTTGGATGGATCCCTTCCCGTGGTGGGTTGAGTTCTTCAAATCATTATTATTTTTAGATTTGTATTAGTTTGTGTCTGCTGAATGCTGGTGACGGGCGCTGCGCTGTATGCAAGCTGACGGCGACTCTGCTGAACTTGGAGAAGTTTCGCGGCCATCATTTAGCTTTTCACGACAGAACGGGCGCAATCAGCGAAGGATACCAGGCCCAAACTGTCGCGAAGGACACACGGCTCCCTCAGTCGCCCGTTAATGCCCCCTCAGTCGCGATGGACTAGTGGCCCCAGTCAGTCGCCGATGGACCCTATCAGTCGTGAACTCCCGAGTTCCAGTCACCGATCGACCCATTCAGTCGTGAACTCGCAGTCAGTCGCCAATGGACGCTATCAGGCTATCAGTCGTGAACTCCCCAGTCACCGATCGACCCAATCAGTCGTGAACTCGCAGTCAGTCGCCGATGGGCCCAATCAATCGTGACGGACTCATTCGCGAGAGATGTTACGTGAACGTACGTCTTGAGATCTAAAAAGCTACATCGTGTAATGGACGCAAAGCCTTTAAGTGCTACGTGTAAAGGGCTTTAGAATAAGTTTTAAAACTCCAAGCATACCGTTAGTGCATTTGCTTTTAATTTCAAGAGAGCTTTTGAAGATTAAAGGAGCCTTTGAATTATGGGACCTTTAGTGAGTTCAAAGGAGTTCTTTTAAAAAAGAGAAAGCACATTCAAAGTGGTTTTGTGGGGGGGGGATTTTGGTCATTAAGATGCCGACCCTTATTCCCTCGTTTGTCATGAACAATGTGGCTCCCCCTCAGTCCGTGTGCCCCCTTGAGATGGACTCCACCCTAACGGACATCGCACCACCAGTGGTCTCTTTATGCAAGGAGTCTGTGGCGGCAAAGCAAGAAGAACTGATGAAAACTTGCCTGATCGGTCAAATGTTTGGCCCTAGGCCCCCTCTTGAAAGTGTGAGAACTTGGCTTCGCAAGGAATGGTTCCCGTGTGGCCTAATTGTGTGCAAATGTCAATTCTTGTCGGCGAATCACCTGATTTTAGGATTTGAGAATGAAGAGATGGCTTTCCAAGCCCTGCAAGCCGGCTCCTGGCAAGTGGGCCGGTCCACCCTTTGCCTTTTTAAGTGGACCCCAGACTTTGTTCTGAACAGATCAAAGCCTCTTCGTTACCCGCTTTGGGTGGAGCTGCCCAATCTGCCTTTCTGTCTGTATGGATTTCTTCCTGAATCTCACCAATAGGTCGCCCGATGGCCTCAAGAGAGGATGTTGGGGGGTTAATCTACGATGGTGCTCAACATTCTTTCAATGCAAGATGGCATCCACAGATCTGCGTTGAAACAGACTTGAACCAGGTCCTTCCCTCAAAAATTTCCATAAACTGTGGAGATGGTAAGACCTGGACACAAGAGGTTACTAACAAGAATTTGCCAAACGCGTGCTTCCGGTGCGGGCATGAAGGTCATAGGATCAAAGACTGCCCCCTAAAGAAAATTACCAATAAAAACAAGCCTAAACCAGATGGGACCCTGGATCCTTTCTCCCAAGATGACACGCGGGGTCATCCGCCTCCGATGGAGGAAGAATACTAGGGAACTCGCGTTGCTGAGACGGATTCATTGAAGTAAGACGCAGAAGGAAAGTTAGCCCTCGAAGATCAACAGCAAGGAATGCCACGACAATTGCCCCCTCGAATAACATATACTGTAACCTAGAAAAAGAGATTAATGAGATCGACTTCCTAGGGGACAACCACTTTGAAGAAGACCCCACTGATAATAACCTTGGGTGCTCTACCAGCAAAGAAGACAACCAAGAAGGTTACACCACGAGTAAAGAGGAAGGCTTCACTACTAGCAATGAAGACAACCCAGATGGCGAAAGCTCCTCTCTTGGTCCTACCCTTCCGGTATGCTTTCCAAGATTACCGCAACAAAAGTCAAAGCTTAAAGGAAAACAACCTTCTGGCATGCCTTGGAAGAGCCCCCTCAAGAGTACAATCCTCAGTTAAGAAGCTGGGAGGAAAAAAGAAGACCACAAGAAGAAAAAAGATCGATTCCCTCCCCTCAAAGAGGGCAACCATCATTAATGAAATTCACATCACTAAACGTCACGGGTCTGTCTGACCCGTCAAGAGCTGCGATTCTTGGCCAGTGGTTCAAAGACAAGTGCTTCAGCCCTGACTTTATTTGCTTACAAGAGATTAAAATCGATGGAGAGGATCTCCAGAAACAGCTTAAATGCATTTCTCCGAACCACCTTTGGTTCTCCACTTCTCACCCTAGGGGGTGTTAGAGGGCCGCCGAACAAGGACAAATGAACTAGGACAGGTGTCTTAAATGTAAAAGTGTTGGACGGCCGCCGAACAAGGACAAAAGTACTAGGACAGGTAGCTTAAATGAAAAAGAATCTTTCAGGAAACGCGCAGGTAACTGAAGAATTGCGCACTCTTGTAAAAAATCCTCTATTTAAGGCAATGAGAAAAGAGTGGCAAGAGCGCCCCGATTGTGGGAATTGCAGTGTATCGTTGGAGTGAGCATCGTTTGGGGAAGGCTGTAAACGTATTGTGTGAGCGTGTATGTGGTTGAGAAGATAAGTCCTGCTTTGTTCTGTTCTGTTCGGTACTCCGGCTAGTCGATTACTCTCACCTTATTACAGAGTTACGAATCAGTTGTATTATGTTACGAATCTATTCGGTAATGATTGAGTGTGTCTCTGAGTGTTATCAAGTGTAGTATGTTGTTTGTCAGTTCTTCAGCGGAATAGGGAACGTGAAAGTAGTCCCGAACTAATTGTCTGTTAGCGTTTCTGTGAATGACCTAATTCGATCCATAATCTACATTTGCTGTTGATTCCGACCACGGGAAGACTAGTAGCTGTAATAGTCTGAATGTGAGTAGGACATCGTTAGTTTATGGTTGGCCGTTTGTTATTAGGAGATTGATTGTTCGAGTTTAACATACGATGAGTCCTCGTAACCTTAAGGTATAATGTCTGGTTGGTATACCTATCTGCTCTGAAGAAGTACGTATTAGGTGACCTTGTTACTGAAGTATATTTTGCTCATAAAATAAGTAACCGGATTGCTGCCCACCGTCCCGAAGTTCTAATTCCAGTATACTGAACAGTCTTCCGTTGTTCAGGGATGGACACTGAGCTAAGAACGGGATAACATTTAGGATTGTGTGATAATTTGGGAAAATAGTACAGGGCCTCTGTCTAACAGACCCCTACCACTCCCAAGGACCCACGTGGCTAAGAGAACATTTACGGTTAGGAAGATTCGAAACCGGCTGAACTTGAAGTACTTTGAGTCTAAAGTGGAAGTAACGTTACGTTTAACATTTGGTGCCGTCTGTGGGAAAGTGGCATCAGGTTGCCAGTTATCTGTGAAAAGTGGCGTTAGCGTGCCGGCTGTTTTTCAGAATCAAACACTACGTTTATCGTTCGATTGACTGACGGTAGCAACAGAGCCAGATTGTTGCCAACTGCTCAGATAGTGCTACTACGCAATGATACATGCCGGTTACTCGGTCTGGCGAAACGTATCGTAGGAACCATACGACTGAAACACGAAAAGTACTAAAGACAACCCTAGGAGAAGAAGGTATAACGCGGCCTGACCCAGTGGTCAAGCAAGTTAAGGAGGTTAGAATTCATTCCGGTCATATTCCGGTGGAACGCTCAACGCCTTTGGTACATTCTGGTGTCACTTCGACCCAACCTATCGAAAATACAGTAATTCTAGAATCTACCAAGACGCCGCTGGAAACCAGTTTAACAATCTTGGATAAAGATTCAGAGTTATCCACGATTAGAATTACTCCAGGAAAAGAAATCGGTAAAAGCGGAAAACACTGCAGTCTGGTACACTTTCAATTCATTCCGGTGATATTCCGGTGATAGAAACACCAACTGGCGGCCAAGGATTAGCATTTTTTGCGGAATCCTCAGCCCGACCCGCGTGCTTGGAAGAAAGATTTCGGATATTGGACATCCAGAAGGAAGGAAAACTGTTCGAAGCAGAGATCCGAAGTATCCTACGCAAAAACAGCACACCGGAAGGCACGCCATCCGGCGATCCAAGTTCTGATAGTTCAACCAATCAACCTCAAGATACAGAAGAAGGACCGGATACACTCACAATGAACGGACAACAACAGCAACAAGAGTTATGTCAACCATGGCCGCCTCCAACAGGAGTAACATACACAAAATTTGGTGGATTCCCAGGAGATGACCCGGATGCTCACGTACGCACTTTCGAGATCAGTTATGCAGTCCTTAACCATCCACCGGATCATGCTTACAAGGCCATTGTTTTTCAATCTACACTGGTCAATGAAGCGGCTAGATGGCTTACGGAATACGACATTAATCATTTTGGTACCTATGATGCAGTACGAGATGCTTTTCTGCAACGATTCAGGCTAAAGAAGAATCCCGCCGAAATCTTTGATTATTTACAGAACAACCGACAGAAGGCGAATCAGACTGTCCAGGAATATGTACACTTTTTAGAACACACTTGCGACAGATACCACATGCCCATGCTAACTTACCGGATGACGTCATCACTCAGTGGTTTATCAATGGTTTAAACCCGCAATTGAAGCAGATCATGATCATAAGATGTGTCGGAGCAATGACGTTGGATGCAGTCATTGCCATGGCTCTGCAACTGGAATCCAAAGTAGGTGGATTTACAGAAGATCTAGAGTGGTTAAAAAGGAACAAAACTATGACTGAAGATATAACCAGACAAGTGTACTGTATCACATGCAAAAATTCAGGTCATACTAGTGCCAACTGTGCGCTAAATCAAACGTTCTGCGCTATCTGCAACACTACCGGACACACCATCGGAAATTGTGTCTACAATGCCAGAATACAGGGAACAGCAACAGTCAATGCTGTTATTCAAGTACATGGACAGGCAGCGAATCACTATGTACCTCCGCAACTGAGAAACAATCAACAGCAAGGATATCAAAACTACCGAGGATAGAGAAACAATAAC
This sequence comes from Ceratopteris richardii, assembly GCA_020310875.1. Classification (NCBI taxonomy): domain Eukaryota; kingdom Viridiplantae; phylum Streptophyta; class Polypodiopsida; order Polypodiales; family Pteridaceae; genus Ceratopteris; species Ceratopteris richardii. The sequence continues at coordinate 21,162,912 of CM035424.1, read as the reverse complement.
TATAATGCAAACCGCTGGCAGAATGAACCACCACCGGAAAATCCCAATTTACCACCGCCACGCTGTCATTTTTGTGGTGAATTCGGACACATTAGAAGATATTGCAAGGACGCAGCTGAGTATGATCAAAGGAAGGAGCGGCAAAACCCAATGGCCAACATGGTATAAATTACACCGGTAGAAACGCAAACTGCTACAGTCCAAACCCGATCAGGTAAACAGCTGCAGTCAGCAGCAGAAGTATTCGAACCAGGGATACGAGAACAACATAGGATGTATAACAAGTCTAGCCACTAGACCGCAATAGAACCACCAGTGTTCCCAGAACCCATTCCGGTGACCCAGACCTTGTTGACAAAGGAAGGAACACAACAAAAGGAAGCAGCAGCAGAACCACCATCAGCAGTAGACATAACAACAGATACTTCTGCATCAGCAGAGACCTTAAGTTCAAAAGAGCAGGATAACCAATCTCAGCAGGCCTGGGAAATTTTATCCAAGGCATCTATCACTCTGCCTCTTGGCCAACTACTGGCATTAGTACCTGGGGTTCGACAACAGTTCCAGCAACAGTTCAGTCCGGTACCTTCTTGCATTCCGACGACAGCAGCAGTTCAACCGGAACCTGATTCTACGGTTGATCATTCAGTCCCCTTGATTACAGTATGGTATAAGAATCATAAAATTACACAGGTATTGATTGATGGAGGCTCTGGTGTTAACATTGCAACTACAACCTTATGCAATAGGTTAGGATGGACCGAAATCGAACCAGTTCAATTTTTTGTCAGAATGGCAGACCAATCTAGAGTCCATCTTGTAGGACTTGTGCGAAATGTACCCATTACTTTACAAGGTACGACCTTCAAAATGAATTTTGTTATACTAGATCTGCCGGAATCCACTTTGGATTACAACCTTCTTTTTGGTCGACCTTGGCTGAAGCATGCGAAGGTAATACAGGACTGGTCTGCACAAGAGCTTACGTTCAAAGATGCCAACCATAGATATGTGGTAAAATTAGATGCTATACAACCTTGCGAACTTCACGCTAGGCCATATTTTGCTGAACCAGTCCACATGTTAGATGGACTATCAGATGATGAAGAAGAGGAATTTCTGAAGAATAACGCTGACTTAATGACCTTAGGGACTGTTGATCTACAGTCCGTAATAGATAACTGGAGTACTTCAGTATGTACAATTGCACCAATCACCCAAAAAACTAAGCAGGAAGATATTGTGCCAACACATGACAATGAATTACAATCACTATTCCGGTCGACAGACGATACAGAGAAACCGCAACAGTTTTATGTCTCCGAAGACTAGTTGACCTCGTACAATTTAGGAGACGAAGATCATCCACGACCTGTAAAGATAAGGCAAAACTTACCGGAAATATTTAAGGCTGATTTGATTCAACTACTTCGCGAATTCTCAGACGTCTTTGCATGGGATTACAAAGATATGAAAGGATTAGATCCGCGCATCTACCAGCATAGAGTCATGCTGAAGCCTGAAGCTAAACCGAATAAGCAGCCCAGCTATCGGATGAATCCCAATTATGCATCAAAGGTAAAAGCCGAACTTGATAGATTATTAAAGGTTCGATTCATCGTACCAGTAGAACATGCTGAATGGATTTCACCAATTGTGATCGTGCCAAAGAAAAATAAGCAACTACGAATCTGTGTAGACTACCGGAAATTAAACGCAGCAACAGTACCGGATCCTTTCCCGATTCCCTTTCTGGATACCATGCTTGATAGGGTAGCAGGCCACAAAATGTATTCATTCTTAGACGGATACAGCGGTTACAATCAGGTTAGAATGGCTGAAGTAGATATCCCAAAAACTGCCTTCATTACCAATTGGGGTGTCTTTGCTTGTATGGTAATGTGGTTTGGATTAACAAACGCACCAAGCACCTTTCAGCGATGTATGCAGGAGATTTTCTCTCCTTATCTCAATTCGTTTATGCAAGTATATTTCGATGACTTCTCAATTTTTGGAAAGATGATGGCACATTTGCTTCATCTACGATGCTGTTTCCAAAAGTGTCGAGACTACAGACTCTGCCTTAACCCAAGCAAATCTGTGTTTGCCGTTTCATGTGGCAAACTACTTGGTCATATTGTATCTGCCCAAGGTATCCGAGTAGACCCAGATAAGGTTTCGGCAATTTTAGAAGCCCCAGTACCCGCCACTCCGAAAGAAGTAATGCGTTTTATGGGTCAAGTACGGTGGCACGGCAGACACTTACGGTGGCTTGCTCATCTGGCTGTACCACTGAATAGACTAATCACCAAAACTCCACGACAGTTTGAATGGACTCAAGAATGCCAAACTACATTTGATCGACTCAAGTATCTATTGACGCAGGCCCCAATCTTACAACCATCGGAGTGGGACAATCTGTTCCATGTTTTTGTCGACGCTTCAGATGTTGCGATCGGCAGTATTCTGATGCAACAAACACATAAGTGGTTTTGCCCTGTCTATTACGCCAGTAGAAGGCTTGCACCGGCAGAAAAGAACTATTCGAACCATTTCAGAAATGGGGATTAGATTTTATCGGTCCAATCACACCTCCAGCAGCCTTTAGTACCAATAGATACATACTAACCTGTACAGACTATGCAACGAGATGGGCAGAAGCTTGGGCTTTACGGTCTGCTACAGCAGTTGTAGTAGCAAAATGTCTGTTAAATGATGTCTTCCCACGATTTGGCTTACCACTCGAATTGGTGACAGATCAAGGTACTCACTTCGTAAATCAATTAATGAAGGTACTCACCCAATCATTCCAGGTGACACATAAACTCAGCTCTCCATATTACCCTCGCGCCAATGGTTTGGCCGAAAGTACAAACAAATCACTATTGAATATCCTCCGGAAACGGATCATGGAAGCACCGGAAAGATGGGATCAACTACTACCTACAGTATTATGGGCATACTAAACTACATATAAGGTAACAACAGGTTTGACACCTTTCAAACTAGCTTATGGTTTAGAAGCAATAGCACCCATGGAAATAGTTATCCCAAGCCTGCGTGTAGCAATCACCCAGAAAATGCTACCGGAAGAGTCGCTGACAGCACGAATGGACGCACTCAGGGAACTTGATGAGCACCGATGGCTTAGCTTTTTAACCATGCGCGAAGTACAACTAAGGCAAGCCAAGACACACGATCGATATTTGAAGACCCCAATCTTTTTGGTAGATCAGTTTGTACTCTTCTATAACGCAAAATCCGATAGAGCAGTAGGAAAGTTCAAATTACGCTGGTTCGGCCCCTTTAAGATCTCAGAACAAGTCGGTCTGGCAACTTTTCGGTTGACTACGTTGACTGGAAATCCACTCCCAAAGGTAATTAATGGGTCAAAGTTACGGCCATATCATCACACCACTAGCCCGCATTAAGTTTTCGACGATGGACCGTGTTTTGTTTAATCTTTTCTTTTCCTTCTTTCTGCTTTTTATAAATAGCCGTATTTTGTACAATCTTGATGTGACCAGCCGCCCCCCTTAACAGTCACTCGAGTACGCACACCTGCATGAAAACCAGCATTATTCCCGCACCGCAAAATGATATCCAACCCCCTTTTTTTCTCCCCACCGTATTGTTTCTACTTAAACTCTGTCGACGACGCCGAAATAAGCTATTGTGTTGTGTGTTAGTATTCTGAGCCCTCGTGCATTCTACATCCGTGTTCATTGTTTGCCTCAGTAACCACCATGGAAGCGTTAGCCAACTATGCTGCCTTCCGCAATGGTATCCCTACCGAGGTAGGTGAATATCTGCGTTGCAGAGGATTGGCCAACTTCGCTGAGTTGCCTTGGCACTCGGTGGAAGCCCATCCTTTCTTCACACAAATCATCACCGCCATTGCTCAGTCCCCCGCCACCGAACGCCAGTGGGTCTTCCTCTCGCTCCCTTCGCGAACAGTCATCACCTTCCAAGCCTTCGCAGAAGCCTATCGCCTCAACCCGCAAGGCCGTGAAAATGGCCCAAGTATTCCCATCGCCCGCATGAATGAACTATTCCCCCGCTCCTCGTCCAACGAATACGCCATTCTCTGCCCCCCCAACCCGAACGATCCGCCCTGCAATTCTTAGTCGCCATACTTAACCTACAGAAGCGCACCTATGGCATCTCACGACCATTTTATTCCGCGTTAGAATTAGCTGCCCAAGAACCCGTCAACTTTGCAACATACTTTTTCCTTAGAATCCATAAAGAATGTGTAGCTATCGTGAAGCAACTCCAAAAGGGTACCACCCCGCGCTCTCGCCTTCCCCATATCATCTCATTCCTCTTCCCAGCCATCCTTGCCGCACAACCACCACCCCAAGGTCCGATACTTAGGCACGAAGAATCAGTTCAACCACTCGACGACGAGGAAGAAGAAGATGAGGAGATCAACCAACTTTTCCGCAATAAGAGAATTCGGATCAGCTCCTCAGAAAGCGAAGCAGAAGGATCCGCCGAAAAGAATGAGGACACCCGAAACGCCGACCAAGAAGAAACCTTCCACGACACAGCCACTTCCATCCACAATGAGTCATCGGCCGACCATCACAACCAGCAGGACCACATAGAAATAGAACCAGTCTCAACCGAAGAAGCATCAGCACGACGAGAAGATGAACATCAAGTGATCGACAGCGCACTCAACACCCTACTGGAGGCCGTAGAATCCACCATCGCCCACATTACAGGTGAACACCAACCCATCCATCAACTAACCCACCCTACATCCCCTGGTCCTCAATCCCCACCAGTCAACCCTTTCCCGCCGCCAATTTCCGAATCCTCTTCATCCTCCCCCAATCATTCACCCCCGACATCCCCCCAAATCCATACCCAAACCTCTACACCACCACAACACCCACTCCTCCTTTCCTCTGTTCCGATCTTTTCTGAACTGGCTAACATGGGCCAACTGCTCATTACCCTCTCACAACAACTTCCGGTACAGATGAGTGAGGTCGCAAACACCATTTGGCACGACCTACAGCACAAAGTCGACCTCCTGGAAGCCGACATCACCCCACTCCAAGAAGAAGTCGACACCGTAAAAGCAGAGAATCATCAATTACAGACACAATTAGCCGACCTCCAAGCACAGTTTTCGGAACAACAGGTCTTGATTCAGCAAAGAAATGCAGCACTAGAGCAGCTTGCCGCCAAAGACCAGCTATTACACGAAGCACACGAAGAAATCCGGGAATTAAAGACCGCACTCCAAGAAAAAGAAGATATCATCTCATCCCTCGAAGAATTGGTCGAAGAAACGAAGGCCCAGTTGCAGGAAACCATCCAGAAGAGTCAAGACCAACAGTGAGAAGCAGCACAAGTCCAAGACGAGCTACGCAGAGCCCAGGAATGTTTAGACGAGGTAAACAGAATGCTGAGACGCCAATTAACCAGGGAAGCAAAACACCAAAAAGATCTGGCAGATGCTCGAAGAGAACGAGATGCATATTCCAGAACGATTGAATTTTAGAACCAACAATTCGAGCGACTGGATAACCAACTGTGAAATCAGAAGGATCGAGTCACAGAGATGCAGCAGAAAGTCACCGAAATGAAGACATCCCGGGACGCTGCATTATCCAATAATTTTTATTTACAAGAGGCCTTTTTGCAAACCCAGGCCGAAATCTTGCTTACTTAAGCAATCGCAATTAGTTCTGTCAGAATAGATGCGCAGATTTTAGAACCCGACACTCTAAAGCAATTATTAGAAACCCTTAAGAAAAAAATAGCTCGTACATTTAGATCAGCCAGGAATATGTACCTCGAAGGTCTCATAGAAGAATAGTGAAATTCGACCATGCGAATTCATACTGTAACGATGAGTTCGAAATGAGTATGATACCAAGGTTTTGTTTCATGATATTTTCGCACATGTAAAGACTTGCTAAGTCCAGCATCGATCTACGGAATAACACGCAGAATGATAATTCTTATAAGGGGAATGAAGTGTCATGTCCAAATGAAATACAATCATTCCAGCAAAAGGCAGTTCAAGCTCTGGTGCTTATAAAATGCGTATGCTTAGCATAGTATTCTTCAGTATAGTATTCTTTGAGCTTCAACACTAGTTAACATACTTCCAGCATATTGTTTTCGGCGACTCTTACAATCATGTCTGAATCCGATATACTAAGATAGCAACTCAGGAAGCGCGCAAATGCAGAGAACCATGTTGTGACGACAACAGATACTACCTTACACGATAATGAAGATGATTCAATGACTTCTGCAACAGTAAAGGTTTATCATAAATTTTCCACAGAATTTAAAATAGAACTCGACATCCATTCTAGGAGGAATGAGAACTGGCTACGGAGGATCGGACTCCTCCAGTTTGCTCAATTACCATGGGAGCAGTGGACAGGTAATGAAGATGCAGAGAATCAGTTACACAGCATGCGACAAACAAAAGGCCTCATTTTAAACCAGGTACAATTTTCACCACAGTTAGTCTCAGAAATATTTAAACTGCCGCTGTATGATGATGCACGTTTTCCTAAATGTTCGAATGATGATCTGAGAAAAGAATTTGGAAACTGCGAAGGCCCCAGAAGATATTACATGATGAAAAATGCCACATATCAGCGCCGTGAACAATTCAAGTGGTATTTAGAGAAGCTCTGTTTCTTAGTTAAATTTGATTTGATGTCTAGAGAAAATTTCTCACCATTAGTACATGCCGAAGGAGGTGGTAGAGTTAGCTAGACACACTGGCTATATAACCACCTCTATACACAAATATTTGTCGGGGATAAGCGAAGATCCCAAACCAATAGCAGACTAGTAGTCTATTTAGCTGCTATATTCGATTTTGTGCAATCAGTGAAAGATCAGAAGCTGAACTGGTCCCAACATATTAATCATGGTATGATAGACACAGGACACCCACACAGTGCAGAGCAAGAGGAAGCAGACCAAGTCTCCACATCGTCTGCAAATTTATTCCACACAGGTAATAGCGAACAGAACTAGACAGTAGGAACGCCGTTTAGGCTGTTGATTAAACAAAGGATGGCAGACCACTTACCTACTGTCAGCCCAGGGCAATTACCGGATGACAATCTCCAACCAGATTATGTGACAGGGATGCAAAATAAATTACAGGAAGTTTCTCAATATTTGCGTCAACAAGAACAAGTGCTTCAGCAGAAAAAAGAATTATTATTCGCTACTATGAATAAGTCCAATTCATTATTAGAAAAAATGACACAGATGCAAAAGGAATTGGACGATAAAGAAGCTTTACTGCAGGAGTTACAGAGTAACCAACGGCAATTAATGGCGGAATTGATTAACGCAAAAAAGGGTTTTCAAGAATTTCACCAGTGGCAGCAAAATATACAAAAACAGATCCAAGACGAAATGATGAGTTTTTCTACCATGAATGCCGACCTGCAAGCAGAAAATGAAATGTTGCATTCCAGAATACAGGTTTTGCAGGAATTTGAAAGGCAGATATTAAAAGATGAAGGAGTAGAACTGAATGCCACATTAATGACGAATGTGGACATAGATTTATTAAAACAACAATTGGATAGTCGTGTTCAAAGTATTTGGACACTTTTTCGTAGAAGATGGCTTGCTATACTTGTTCCTCCACTTGAACAAGTACGGTCAGAAATGATTCGGGAGCCGAACTCTAGAATAGGCCTTCAAGCAACGCAAAAGAATGACGAAGACGATAATGCACCTGCGGGTTCGAGTCCACCATGCGTGCCAGTGTTAGAGGGCCGCCGAACAAGGACAAATGAACTAGGACAGGTGTCTTAAATGTAAAAGTGTTGGACGGCCGCCGAACAAGGACAAAAGTACTAGGACAAGTAGCTTAAATGAAAAAAAATCTTTCAGGAAACGCGCAGGTAACTGAAGAATTGCGCACTCTTATAAAAAATCCTCTATTTAAGGCAATGAGAAAAGAGTGGCAAGAGCGCCCCGATTGTGGGAATTGCAGTGTATCGTTGGAGTGAGCAACGTTTGGGGAAGGCTGTAAACGTATTGTGTGAGCGTGTCTGTGGTTGAGAAGATAAGTCTTGCTTTGTTCTGTTCTCTTCGGTACTCCGGCTAGTCGATTACTCTCACCTTATTACAGAGTTACGAATCAATTGTATTATGTTACGAATCTATTCGGTAATGATTGAGTGTGTCTCTGAGTGTTATTAAGTGTAGTATGTTGTTTGTCAGTTCTTCGGCGGAACAGGGAACGTGAAAGTTGTCCCGAACTAATTGTCTGTTAGCGTTTCTGTGAATGACCTAATTCGATACCGTAATCTACATTTGCTGTTGATTCCGACCACGGGAAGACTAGTAGCTGTAATAGTCTGAATGTGAGTAGGACATCGTTAGTTTATGGTTGGCCGTTTGTTATTAGGAGATTGATTGTTCGAGTTTAACATACGATGAGTCCTCGTAACCTTAAGGTATAATGTCTGGTTGGTATACCTATCTGCTCTGAAGAAGTACGTATTAGGTGACCTTGTTACTGAAGTATATTTTGCTCATAAAATAAGTAACCGGATTGCTGCCCACCATCCCGAAGTTCTAATTCTAGTATACTGAAAAGTCTTCCGTTGTTCAGGGATGGACACTGAGCTAAGAACGGGATAACATTTAGGATTGTGTGATAATTTGGGAAAATAGTACAGGGCCTCTGTCTAACAGACCCCTACCACTCCCAAGGACCCACGTGGCTAAGAAAACATTTACGGTTAGGAAGATTCGAAACCGGCTGAACTTGAAGTACTTTGAGTCTGAAGTGGAAGTAACGTTACGTTTAACGGGGGACAGGGGGTGCTTCTATCGGTATAAGTCACTCCTTGTCTGGCAATGTGACCTCGACTTTTGAAGGTCGGAATCATCGTTGGATTGCTGCCTCTATCGGGTTCCCTTTCCCGTTCACTGTTGTCTCAATTTATGCCCCTAATGGAGAAGCAGATAGAATGGATACTTGGGCTTCCCTCGACTCCCTTTCACACAATGTTCTGATTTGTGAGGACTTCAACATGGTTGAGTTTCCTGAGGACCGATGGAATAACAAAGGGAAATCTATTGACGGTCAGGAGAAAGAGATATGGGATAAAATCAAGATCCATCTCGACCTGGTCGAGGTGAAAGACATGAAGGGGTTCTCTTGGTCAAATCTCCAATTAGGGGACTCTTTGAGGAAAGCAAGACTTGATAGATGTTACATGGATCAGAACACCATCCTTCAGTGGGGTATTCCTTCGATTTCCCAAAACATGGACCGGACTATCTCGGACCACTACCCGATTACTCTATCTTTCAAACCGGTCCCCATGTTCCAAAAAACCCCTTGGTTTCATGCTTGTCAGACATCGTTTTCCCTCCCCTTTGTCCACCAAGAAATTTCTGAAGTGTGGGTGGAAGCCTTTGCTTACTATAATGAACCGGCTAAGTGTTGGAGAAGCGCGGTGGAAAGGACTCAAAAAATTCTAATAAGGACTCAAAAGGCTATAAGCACTACAAGAAATACGCGTGTATAGCGACGGTTAAGGCGACAGAATTTCATCACTATAAAATTGCAAGATGCATCGTAATTAGCATCACGCGCGGATCATCGATTAAACAACGCATAATAGGACGGTTTTTGCGACTTGTGACGCGATGGGATTGCGACGCTCCCATACAACGTCGCTAAAACGATGCTATTTAAAAGCTTCGCATAAGCGACACTTTTTTGCATCGCATAGGCGACGATGCTTGCTGTCGCATAAGCGACGCTAAAAGATGTCGCTTATACGATGACGAATAGCATCGCTTACACGACGGTCTATTGACAGACAAAAATTAAAACGTTGGAGGCTCTGCGATCCGCATTTTCACGCATTCGATGGAAGAGCTCTCCAACGTTCGCAATTGCGCTGCGCTTACGAGCTGAAGCAAGTATATGCAGAATTGTTGTTTTGCCTAAGCTCTCTCTTATTGTCTCCCTCTGTCTCTGTTTCTCTCTTTCTACATCTTTCTCTCTTTGAATTCTCTCTCTCTCTCCCTAGATCTCTCTCTCTCTCTCTCTTTTCTTTCTCTCTTTATTGTAGGTTATTCAAGAAGCTAACCAAGCAAAAAGTATGGCTAACAATTGTAAGTACAATTTCTATTCTTTGTAGATCATTTGAATTGTGTTATTTTCATTACATAGAATACTCACAGTTATTGATATGCACTTATACACTTATACATGATGAAGATGCACTTTCACACATATACATATATACACATGCACATACACACACATATATACACACAGATACATGTGCACATACACTTAGACATACACACATATACACATGCATATGCACAAACATTCCTACAACCACATAAAAAGACTTACATGCATGCATTATTGCATATATATATATATATATATATATATATATATATATATGTATATATATATATATACACACACACATACACACATTAACATATATGCAAATACATGTATATGCACATCCACATGCATGCGCATTCACATGCATGCACATGGATGCAAATGGAAATGCATCCACATACACATGCACGTTTCATACATATACACATGCATATACATACACATGCATATACATATACACATATATATATATACATATACATATACACACATATACATATACATGCATATACATATACACACACATACATATACATGCATATACATATACACACACATACACAAGAACATGCACATACTCATACACACATATACACTTATACATGCACATGCACATACATACATATACACACACATACACATGCACATACATACATATACACACACATACATATACTCTTAGGTAGACACATATGAATGAATTATATAATTAAAGTATTAAAACACATATACACATGCACACACATGCACATACCTACATATACACATATACATGCACATACACACATATACACATAGAGTTATACATATACATGCATACACATATACACATACGTACATACACATGCATATGCACAGACTCATACACACATATACACTTATACATGCACATGCACATACATACATATACACACACATACACATGCACATACATACATATACACACACATACATAATTAAAGTATTAAAACACATGCTTAATATAAACAATAATAACAATCAATAGAACAAAACTCTTCATTACTTAATACCATACACACAATTCAGAACATAACTGAAATGAAAATTATATAGATAAAAACAAAAAAAAAATAATAATATATATATATATATATATATATCAATGTAAATACATATAATCCAATGTCATAATCAACTAAAATCCTAATCATCATCATCATGATCATCGTCATCATCAGCAATATCATGATCATTCTGATCTTCCTCATCCTCATCGTCATGATCACCCTGTGACGATCGAGATCGTCCTCCTATGTCTGTCTCTCTATCTCATTCATATTTGTCTCTCCATAATACTCTTGTGTTACATATAACAAACATAAATAAATAAAAGGATATCGGCCATTCATAAAAACAAAATAATTATAAAATTTAAAAATACTCACAAAGGCATCAGGATGATCTTGCATATACTTGCCCAAACGCCGATATCCAAAATGTGTAGCATACTCGATCTCATGTTTCGTAGGATATCGGCCATAATCTTTCCGCTGCAATGAAACAATTGTTTGTGTTCATCTCAAGTTCATCTAATGTTTACGGCAAAGAGTTTAGATATTTGAGTGATTTTGATAGTTCACGTAGATATCGTACATATTGAACAAAGAGTTCACACCGTCTCGAAGGACTTGAAAACCATCAATATTATTTCAGTTCTTTACTTCAAATCAACTCTATAAACTCATGTGCATACATGGAACTTGAATAATAGAATTAACAACAATTCCAATGAGCGAGTAAAAGATAAGCCGACCTAGTAAAGGGTAAAAAAACCAGATGTCAATCTGGGTTTTCCCCGCCTTGCCGCTTTACTACCTAGAGGGAATTGGTGCTGATGGGCAAAGTTCCTAAAGGAAGAAAGCACCAAGAAAAAATTCCTTGAATCTTGATTTGCTAGTACAGATTAATGTATATGAGAGCCTACGCTTTCAAATGGAACTTATAGATGAGGGTAATAATGTTCATAAAGTCCAAGAAATCAGTAACCTTTCTAAAGACTACTTATAGAAAACTTTACACGATGGCAAAACTCTAGCTAGACGTGAAAAGAAGATGAATTAAAGAATGCTGAGGAATGCGAGTGATGTGCATGAGGCACTTAGAACGAGAGGCACTTTTTAAGGACCTATAAACATTGGATTTATAACTACCCATAAACCTAAAGCGGTATTTTTGTTTTTACACTCTACACTTGCTTGTTGTGCTCATAAACGCCATCTCATTACTAAGGCTATTTTTCTGCGATTTTTATTCCCAAATGCAAACAAATGGTATCAGGAGGTACATCTCTAGCAAATCCGCACTTACTATATCAGATTGCTATGAAATTTGATGAAAATACTCTTGGTTGTGTAAACTTCAAAATGACTCATTTAAGATGTTTTTTGATGGCCCAAAAGACCATTTCAGACGGTTTTGGCATACGAATGCACTATCATAGTGATTTTTGCATGCCCTTTTATCCTTTGTGCCATATACATACACACATACATATGCGCACACACATACACATATACATACACACACACACACATATATATATATATATATATATATATATATATATATATATATATATATATATATATATATATATATATATATATATATATATATATATATATGTGTGTGTGTATGTATGCATGCATGCATGCTTAGTTTTCACTTATACAAGCCCCTTCAAGTTTGTTCTAGGTCTAGCAAAGATTCATTGGATATATGTGTTCAACCTTTTAAAGATACAACCCATTTTAAATATCAAGGTAAATTAAACATCCATGGTTGAGGAGAACAATGTGTTTTGAATGTTGGGTATCGAAGATATGTTGGATGGTCCGAGGCACCCGTTATGGGCATATAGGAAGCAACATGCATTGGTTTTGAAGGGATTGTGGAACATCTGTAGGATGTTGAAATACATCCTATCACAACTACAAATGTTTAAAATGTAACGGATGGAGGTAATGTTGAGAATATTGTGTAAAAAATAATGGCACCACGCATAGACCAGTAGATAGTGTTGACAAAGAATGCAAATAAAGAGAGACCTAGGTTAAAAGATAGAGATCTCAAATTCTGAAATTCCCATGAGTAATGCAGCTACAAAGATAGTGTTGTACACTAGTGCACTCCCAATATGGAGCTTAGAAAGGGACCTATAAATATTTTAAATGAAGGGCTTACTAGTGCACAATGGTACATATGGCTATACATGGTCCATGCTTATATGAATTTTATAATGGGAGTCCATAGAGAAAAATGTAGTAGGGAGAGACAAAATAATTGGCAAAATATATAATCTGACAATATCTGCATAGCGAGAAGATCTACAGTCATGACGCTCTACACTCCCAACCCTAGAGAAAGTGGCAAGCCCCCCTCTACACTCCCCCCATGAAGGACTTATTGGGAAACCACTGCTAGGGCATTACTTTCACCTTCAATGGCAACCCAATGGCTTGGAAGTCATGCCCTACCTAACCTAATAACTAGGCTCACAAATATAATCTCTTACCAACCACAATCAAAGTTGAAACCAGTCCTCTCTTGTGTCACCTTCGGGCAGTCTGACCCCTGCGTTGTGGGAGTGTGATCATTGTCCTCAATGATCAGATGTTGAAGTTCCTCTGACCTTCTTAACATCGTTCACAAATGAAAAACTACCCCATGAGTGTAGGGTCTCATATAAACTTCTAGTTTATCCTTTGGATTTTTCAATCCAAGTTCTTATTACAACCATTTATGGTTTAATAAGAAGAGAAACTTGTTGGTTTTGAAGCTTTAAGTGCTTGGACTTGCTGATCAAACATGCCGTGGGTATTATGGAACTTGGGGGTCCATAAGTAGGACTCAAAGTTTAAAGTTCCTCTTCCTAAGTTAAATTTTGTTGGCTTTTGAATTAAGCCAACATATAAAAATCATAATGTCAGCACACCATTAAACTTTTATGCTTTTGACTTCATATGAAGAAGTCATTTTAAACTTACAATACTTGATTTCTCTCTCATCTCCCATTAACCCATGCATATGTGATTTAATCCATGCATCATAGTGTATACCAAAAATATTCTCATCTTTTCTTGAAGATGTTTAGCATGCGTAAGGTCCAAAAATTGAACCCCTCTTTAAAGCATGCATGGAATTCACATATAGAAATCCATTTAAGTGCAAGGATCTTTTTTTTAAATATCTACTTCTGCCATGCTCTATGATGAACTTGATATGCTCAATATCTCATCATCTTTCCATTCCATGCTAATCTGACTTCTTTTTTATTTTCAATTATGTCTTCAATGCATCATTTAAATGACTCATTCCATGCACCATTCAATGTGCATTAAGAATTCACCTATTGCATTGGAAATGCATTCTTAAATGCATTGTTATAGCATGGAAAAACAAATATGAAAGGACAATTGGGAAGCAAAACTGACCTCCATCAAAGCTACGTCCTTTCCTTTGATTCTTCATCTAGTGAGGCTTATCTACTGGCATATTTGTGGTTGAAGTTTGAATTGTCATGATACTTTGAAATTCTCTTGTCCTTTCTCGAGCATATATTTATACTTACCCAAACGTTCGCTTAACTTTACAACTTCATAGATCTCTTAAATGCATAATTGCATTCATATGTGGAATCCATTTAATGCTTACATTTATTCTCACAAACATTCTAGAAATGTTCGAATGCATTGTATGTGATACTAATATATAGGTCACAAGAAAAGAAAAAGATCATTTAATAAAATTGGAAAATTTCCTTACTCCAAATGATAAGGCTTAATGAACTTTTCACAATGTCAACGGCGGCGAACCGCCAGCATCACCGCGATCTGAAAACTTCATCGGACCATTCAATCGGTAGGAGCGATGGGCGGTGTGTACAAAGGGTAGAGACGTAGTCAACGCGAGCTAATGACTCGCACTTACTAGGAATTCCTCATTGAAGATCGATAATTACAAGGATCTATCCCTAAAAAAAAATTTAGAGATGCCTAAATTTATACTTACACATATTCGAGGAGTGCTCAAGTGAATATATGAATTGCTTTTATCCTTGATACATCACATATGAGATATTTGAATGATATTTGAAATCATCTCATATGAATGCCATAATAAAAAATGAGTTTTATGCATATTTTATGCATGCCATCCTTTAAATGGATACTTTCGTAACTCCGTGTTAGTGAAAATTCTCTATGAACTATGAGGCATGCTTTCTTTCAATCTTCTAATGAATCCAATGCATATCAAACTCAAACAAAGAGGAAAGATACTTAGCTTTCGTTGGTACTTGAAGACTTGCCTTTGTTGAGTTTGAGACTAAAGAAGTCATACTTCTTCTTCAAGCTCCAAGGATTCAACATTATTTCCAACATCACCTCTATGAGATGTTTTTTGAGGCTCATTGAAAGGCCGGTAGATGGAAGAGCAGCACCTTCCGCTACCTCCGTAGATTCCGCAACAACATAAAGGGGAAAACGATGTCCAGGTCCAGTCTCCGGTCGAGCTTTGGAGAGATGAAAATGCTTCAACTAGTATTATTTATGGC
The DNA here is from genome assembly GCA_020310875.1 of Ceratopteris richardii. NCBI lineage: Eukaryota > Viridiplantae > Streptophyta > Polypodiopsida > Polypodiales > Pteridaceae > Ceratopteris > Ceratopteris richardii. Next base: position 21,147,160 of record CM035424.1, on the reverse strand, counting down.
TGCTATTGAAGCGCTCGCATGATTGAGGAGAGCGAGACTTATCCCATAAATCAAGGCAGAACTCCCGTAGCGTTCTGTATATGTAAAACCATTCGAAGAGCGCTACCATCTGCATACAACAGATGATCTCAGAAGCGTCGCTCAACGCGTGCATGATGCACTCTGAAATTACGCGTGGTCTATTGGCCATTCTTGAATTCGTTGTCTGCGAGCTCCTT
>CM035424.1:21134442-21139442 GCA_020310875.1 Ceratopteris richardii | reverse complement strand
GCGAACTTTGGTTCAAAATGCAAGCAAATGTCGAATTTCTGCTCTCGGGCCCAGTTAAAACGTTGCCTCAGTATAAGCGTCGGTATGAGCGTCGGTATAAGCGTCAGTAATTTATAGTAAAGTACCGATGCCTATACCGGAGCTCATACCGATGCCTTTATACTGACGATTAAATGACCGCCGGTATTGCATCAGTTGTTTTTCAAGCATTTTCAACGGTCATACCGACGCCGAGGCGTGACCGTCAGTATGGGCAATGTCGTTATGCCCCTGATATGTTGTAGTGATAATACACACACACATATGTATGTATGTATATATATATATATATATATATATATATATATATATATATATATATATATATATATATATATATATACATATATATATATATATATATATATATATATATATATATACATATATATATATATATATATATATATATATATATATATATATATATATATATATATATATATATATATATATATACATATACATATATATATATATATATATATATATATATATATAGAGAGAGAGAGAGAGAGAGAGAGAGAGAGAGAGAGAGACATGCATACACACATATGCATGTTTTAGGGTTAGGGTTTTAGGATTAGGGTTTTTGGCTTTACATATATCCACACATACATACACACATATACATATATAAACAGATAATACATATACACATACACATATATATATATATACATGCATACACACATACACACATATACATCATTTAGTTCAAGGTCTTCAGGATTAGGATTTTAGGGTTTTTACATAGATACACATATGCATACACACATACACATATATATATTCACATACACACACACACACATATATATATGTGTGTGTATATATATATACACAAACACACACACACACACAAGAATACACACATACACATGTTTTAGGTCTAGGTCTTTAAGATTAGGGTTTTAGGGTTTTTACACATGCATACAAATATTTACACATATACAAATATACACACATAATACATATACACATACACATGTATATACATAGGCATACACACATACACATGTGTTCTAATTGTTGTTTCTAAATATCATGTCAATGTGTCTCATTTCTTTGTACATGGTTCATGATTCATTTTGCTCATGTCTTTTGTATTTGACAGTATGTTTTGCTTTATCAAATCATGTTTTTGTCGTCTGCCATACATGTGACATGAATTCGGATTCCTCTTGGGCAGAATGTATTGTCTTTTGCTAAACAACAGCATGGGAATGTTATTGTCGCAAAAGACAACACACTCTGCCCAAAGAAAATTTTGTAGATATGGTCGTCGGTATAGGCGACGATATAAGCGTCGGTATCCCTAGGCACATACCGATGCTTATATCGACTATTTTTCCGAGGGCCTTACCATGGCTTATACCGACGCTTATACCATCGCTTATACCAATGCTTATACCATTGCTTATACCGACGCTTATACCGACACATATATCCATGCTTATACCGATGCTTATATCGATGCTCATACCGACACTTATACTAGCGCTTTGTTTTTGATGCATATACTGACCCTTACACCGACGTCGGGGCAAAATGCTGCTCGTTCATTTTCCTTGGTAGAAGCCTCGGTATATGCATGATATGTTGTAGTCTTCACTGATCGCCTAAGCGCATTTGTAGTTGCAAGGAACCCTCTATTCAATGCTCACACTAAGCACATTAAGGTGCAATATCATTATGTCAAGGAGAGGTTCTCCGCTTAAGAGATCAACTTGGCATATGTGCCCACGTAGTAGAACATTGTAGACATTTTCAAAAAGGCTCTACCTAGGGAGAAGTTTGAAGCTTTCCACAAAGCTTTGGGCTTACTTCCTTTTGTGCATTGATTCTGCATAGCTTGGCACTTGCTTATACATGAGTGCCTACTCCTTGTTCACTGCATCACTCCCATGAGGAATTTTTTGATATATTTAGGTAGGGATGTGTGTGAACACACTAGGATCATCAAGGCACTTTCGTCCCTCTTTAGGAGATTCTTTTCCCCTGACTTGCATATATGCCTATAGCCCTAATATGTCATCTACCTTTGTACATTCTAGTGGTAATACATTCAAGATTGTGTTTTGTGCTCCAAGCTTCTTTGTCTTCCATGTCATCTTTGCATACTTCCATAGACCTCAAACTCCAACACTCTTCTTGGGATACCTCGCCTCTCTAGTTAAAATTTTTCCTTCGTGAACTTGATTTAGAGCATCCACATCTCAACTCCCCTAGTGAGTATGATATCATCAAGATATACACATAGGTATATTACCTGTGAATTACTTCTCTTGATGAATGAGGAAGTATCTGCTTTACTCATTATAAAACCCTGATCCAGAAGATATGTAGTCAACCTATGGTTCCATGACCTAGGTTCTTGCTTCAATCCATAAAGATCTTTGTTCAATTTACATACATATGTTACCTTGTTTGGATCCTCATAACCAGGAGGTTGAGACATGTACATCTCCTCTGAAATCCAGCCATTTAGAAATGCATTTTTTACATCCAATTGATACATGTTCCAATTCTTTGATGCAGCCACACTTACCAATATCCTGATGGTTGGCATTTTGGCCACAGGTGAGAAGGTTTATTCATAATCAACTCCTTGGGTTTGTGCAAAACCCTTAGCCACAAGTCTAGCTTTGTACCTGCTTATTGATCCAACATAATTCCTTATGATCTTATAGGTCCATCTAGAACCAATTACCTTCATAGAATCCTTCTTTGGCACTAGCTTCCAAGTATCATTCTCCTTGAGTGCTTCAATTTCCTCATCCATAGCTTCCTTCCATTCTGCGTTTGTCTTTGCTTCTTCATATGATGATGGCTCTTCCAATGACAAGTCTTTTGCAAGATAAACAGAGTGCTTAGTAACTAGGGAAATGTCATACCCATATCTGATTGGCTTCTTGCTCTCCCTTTGTGATCTTCTGATTACTTGGTTGGATGATTCAGGTATATCCTCCAATTTCTTCATCTTGACTTTGCCTTTGGACTTCCATGCTTTGAATTCTTCTAGGTTAATGATGTCCTCATCATCTGAGTTAATATCTCCATTCTGAGTAGGCTCCTCCTTAGTGATGCTTGGAAACTCCTCTTCCAAGTCATAAGGTAGTTTTACTTTCCTGCATTCACTATCAAACCAAGAGTCATTCTCATCAAAGACAACATCTCTACTAACCATGAATCCTTTGTTTGAATGGTTGTAGAACCTGTATCCTTTCTGATTCAATTCATACCCTATGAAGATGCACTTCTCTGCCTTAGGGTCTAGCTTATCTCTTATTTGAGAAGGAATATGCACATAAGTTACACATCCAAAGATCCTGCAATGATCACCTGAAGGTCTTCTACACTGACATGCTTCATATGGGGTCATCCCATCAAGAGATTTGGATGGAAACCTGTTTACAAGGTAAGTGGCAGTAGATACACTCTCTGTCCATAAGTAATTAGGTAATTTTTTTCATTTAACATTGACCTAGATGTTTCAACAATTAATCTATTTCTCCTCTCTACCACCCCATTTTGCTCAGAGGTATACCTTGTTGTAATTTCTCTCTTGATTCCTCTGTCCTGCAAGAATGCATCAAACTCATTTGAGAAGTACTCACCTCCTCCATCTGACCTTAATCTCTTTAGGTTTCTCCCTGTTTGGTTTTCAACAAGTGCAAGATACTTTTTAAAACAACTGAATACTTCATCTTTGTGCTTCATAAAGTACAATACACTCCACCTACTATAATCATCATGAAAGATACATAATACCTTGATCCAAAAATTGAGGGATCCTTACTTGGTTCTCGTACATCTGTATGGACAAGCTCTAGGTAGTCCTCATGCATGTAGCCTTTCCTTGAGAAGGGTAACTTGTGAGATTTTCTAAACTGACAAACCACATTTATAAATCATGTGTTTCTTGGATACATTAGGTATCCCAAGCACACATTGGTCTCTACATATTTGTTTTAAAGTTCTTTTACCAGCATGCCCTAATCTATTGTGCCGAATTTCAAGCTCTAAGAGTAATTGATCTTTATAACTATAAAGTCCAATATTCCTTGTATCTTCAAGCTCAAAGGTGAATAATCTACCTGTCTTTTCTTCTTTGGCAATTCTCTTGAATCCATGTTGGGGATCATCCATAAATGCTCCATATTGGTTGAACCTGACCTGCTATCCCTTTTCCACAATTTGTCCAACACTCATCAAGTTTGGGTAATTGTAGGTACATATAATACTTTGCTCAACAGATTCTTATTTCCATCTGAGGTCTTCACATTTCCTACTTTAATGACTGACCGTTTGGTATCATCACCTATTTGTACCTGATGCTCACCCTTTGGTTCCTCAAAGTCAGAGAGAAGAGCTACATTGCGTACCACATGGTTTGAGCATCTTGAGTCAATGTAGAAGAGATGGTCATCGTTTATACCTGGTTTTGAGGTCATGTTCATAATCAAAAGAGAATCTTCTTGCTCCTCTGTGTAGTTGTTGTAATCCTTCCTTGATTTGTAGCCTCCTTGGTAGTTGCTATTGTAGTTGTTGTTGTAGTTGTTATTGTATCCTTGATGGTGATTGAATCTTCCTCTTGATTGTGTGTATCCGCCTCTTTGATATCCTCTACCTCTCTGACTCTTGAAGTTCTTGTAACACTCATTTGTAGTATGATTTGACAATCCATAAATATTACATGGTGAGGATTTATAGGGTCTCCTCCTACATTGCTTACCTCCTCTGCCCCTTACTCTTGAGGTTCTACCTCTCCCTGAATAGTTGGCTTGGGAGGTACTTCCTTCATCTTCAACCTTTTTGTTCCTCCCTTTCTCTTTGGACTTACTTTTATCAGTGTATAAGGCAGAAGAGCTATTACCTCTTGTAGAGAAGGTACTGGGGTATCCACTTTTACTAAGAGCAGGAAATATGCCCTTCCAGTACTTCGCCTACTCAAGGGA
>CM035424.1:21064442-21126942 GCA_020310875.1 Ceratopteris richardii | reverse complement strand
GATACATTGTTCTATCAAATGAAGCTGGTGCATTCTTCAAACCAAAATCCATGCGGGTATAGACATAAGTGCCCCATGGAGTAACGAAGGCTGTTTTGTCCCTATCATCAAGATGGATCACTATCTGATTGTAGCCACTAAAACCATCTAGGAAGCTATACAAAGTGTGACCGGCTACTTGCTCTGTGAAAGGCTGAGGAAATCCATCTTGAATAGTCACTTTATTCAGGGCACGAAAATCAACGTAGACTCTTATTTTTCCACTATTTTTCTTGGGTACAATAACCATGGAAGAAAACCACTTGGAATGTTCTATTGGAACAATTATACCTGCTTCTTCCAATTTTGTAATTTCCAATTTTACCGCCTCTACATACTTTGGATTGAGTCGATATGGCCTTCTTCTTACAGGCGCGGCTCCCTCAACTAAAGGTGTTCGGTGTAATCCAAGCTCCTCTGGTATCCCTGTTAGATCTTTGTAGGACCATGCAAAGACGTTTTTATAAGCAAAAAGTAAAGAAGTTACCTTCTGCAGTAAAGGGGGATAATGTCATAGCCAAGAGGCCAAATGGACTACTTGATGGTTTTCTTCATCTCCTAGATTCACTTCTTGAACAAGTGTTTCAGGACTAGTTTTGCTTGAGAAATCATCTCCACTGTATGCAAGAGTGGAATTTAGCTTATACTCTGCAATATGTTCTCTAGTCCATCCTTGAGGTATATCAGAAAGGATGATCTTCTTTGCACTCAGGCTCATAACTTTCCTTCCCTGATACTTCTATATCTGTTGTCCCCTCAAAGTTTGTATTCTCCTGTGAACTCTCATTCTCCAACTCCTTGTGAACTTCATGGCCTTTTCTTGCAACTGCTTCATCTGCAACTTCTTCCTCTATTTCATTGATTTCCACCATGCAACACTCTGTACTTTCCATCATCCAACTCAATAATGTATCTTCTTCTTGGGGTAGAGAGGGCATTACCTAAGTGTCCACAATATACCCATCAATTTTGCTTGAGTCGAATCCTTCTTCCAAATGTAGTTGCAGTTTGCTATTGGTGTTTGTTGAAATCCACAGTTTGTTTTTCCCCCAATCTTGCAAAGCTTTTGCTTGCCTCAGTCAAGGTCTTCCCAAGAGTAAAGGGTAAGAAGTCTCTTGTGGAAGTGCAATAACAACAAAATCTAGAACAAAGTGACAACCTTGTACTATCATCAGTACCTTTTCAATAATGCTGACTGACGCAACTCAATGTTGATCTGCTAAGCTAACTATGAATGGTGCCATCATGGTGGGGTTCAAATTCAGTTTCCTCATTGTGAAATCTGGCATTAAATTAATGCCAGAGCCTCCATCTATAATCACACCTGTGAGAGCTTCATCCTTTATAAGAACAGATAACCTTGAGCTTTGGTAGTCTGCCAGGGGTGCAGGGGGAAAATCAACCATAAAACCATCTATGCTAGGTGGCTGGTTAAAGTGAGCAGAGTGTATAATCTTTAATAAGTCACTCCTTATTTCTCAATCCATCTTTATGATTTCGTACAGACGAACCTTATGATGAATGCCTTTCAAGATCTGCTCAATGTTTACCTCATTTGTGTCTTCTGGCAGACTTGTTGGTTGATCTCTTCATGATGTAGCCATCCTTTCATAAGCTCCCTCAATATCTGTTTGGCCCTTCCATCCAACCTTCTTTTCCTCCTCTTTATCATGGAGTCCTTCTTGTTCCTCTCTATGGGTTGTTGCCCCTTGTCTGGCTCTAGCCATCATGGGCATTGAAGAAGATGAAACAGCATAAGATTGAGTGGTCATACCTTCCACTTGTGGGGAGACTGCAATCATGTGAATTGGAGCGGGACGGCTTCTTGGGCAATCTTTGGTATAGTGATCCTTGGCCTTTGGACAATGCTCACAGGGAGGTGCATCTTCTTGAAGGGAGCACCTATTTTCCATATATCCATACTCACCACAGCGATAACACATCAATGGCCTATTATATCTAGGATTCCTTGTACGATTCTCATCTCTATTAGGTGCATTTGAAGTACTAGCATAATATGAATCCAAAGCTTGAGGGTCATCTCGTTACTATGTACCCTTGAGGTAGTAACAGTCTCTAGCTTCGTGGCTGTCCTTCCCACAAAAGTGATAGCTTACCCTGTTAGGACAACTAGCATTGGAATGTCCATTGTTGTTACATATTGTACACCAAATCTGCCTTCTTATATCCTGAGTGGTCCGCAAATCTTCTAACTCATGGAGAAGTTGGGCTACTTCATCATCAGTGCGACGGAACGGTGGCAAGACCTTCTCTTCTTGGTGATTTTGTTGCATTCTCAATGCCTCCAATCCCTTCGTCAGTTGCCCAATAGGGTCTAGTTCTGCAGCATAATTCGGTTGTGTATCCCCTTCAGAATGTTGCCTAGCTTCTTCAATGCGTGATGTCGTTGCAACAAAATCATTGAGGGTTGCATCCAATCTAAGAGACTCACAGAGCTTCTGCTGAGATGACCTCGGTAGAGCTTTTTCTCTCCACTTTTTAACCAAGAAAACACCTGAAGCATGTGGCAGACGTGCAACAACTGCTTTTGTCCTAGTGTGAAGTTCATGAAAGGGTCCACCTGATCTTAGCCTTAGGTTCTCTAGCTGATCTAGAGCTCTTTTTGAGGAGTCACTTGGTCGAAATGTCTCTAAGAACGACGTCTTCAAAGCCTCCCATGTAGCAAAATGGTCATCTGCATATTGACTGTACCATTTGTCAGAAAGGCCTACCAATGTGGATGGGAAGAGTACTAGCATTGCATCCTCTCTATTCTGCAGACCTCGTCCACGGCATAAGGAGATGAATTTCCTCACATGATCATCAGCATCCTCATAAGCTTGTCCCTTAAAGGTTGGGAACTTGATATTGAGTCTAGAGAGTAAGTGAGAGAAATCCTCCATTGCCACTGGTGTTTCCTCTGACGTATCTAAGGAGAAGTCCAATGTTCTCCTATGCTTTTCCTTTGAGAGTGGTGTCACACCCAAATCAATAGATAAATTCAAGGAGGGTAGAGGGGAGCTACATTCACTATTCGAAAGTAAAGATGATTTTTTAAGGATCCTGTGTTCACGAAGAGGCTCATTATCTGCACGAGTATGGGTCATGTACCTACTTGCAAGATGCAATAGGTCAAAATAATGGAAAAGGACTATTTATTATGCTCAAGGCCTCTCACACAAATGCAAATGTCCCACCGGGCATGCCAAACTCTAGAGGAGGTACTGGGGTATCCACTTTTACTAAGAGTAGGAAATATGCACTTCCAATACTTCGCCTACTCAAGGGAGATTCTCCTTAGGGAAGTATACCCTTTAACATTTCTGTGAACAGGCAGATCGCTATAATTGCACAGTAATGTAGACACTCAGAAAGAAGATCAATAACAATGGAAACAGTGGAGGGTGAAATCACTCCTTAGCTAACATAAATGATTACAATATAGGCAAAAGAAATGCTCTAAAGTTCATGCTCAGGGTTAACATGCCATTTCAGAACCAAACAACATCAATACCAGAGAACCATCCAATACAATGATCATAACTAGAGAACCATCCAATACAATGATCATAACTAGATGAAAATCACACTGATCCGTACACAGATATGAAGACGTGCTCCAAGAATAATAAACTCAACCACTGACTCACACCATAGGACAAAATCAAGCCACTCCCTCACACTATAGTGCTAGTAGCCCTCCAATGGGAAGCCCATGCTCTATATACTCACCACAGAGTGACTTCCTACAGTAGGCTTGTAGCCAAAGAGTGCAAAGAGAGGACCAAAAGAGATGTTGGATCAGCTCTCTACATATCTCTCTGTATCTGTATATGAATATCCTTACTGAATACAAGTCCATTGCTTTTATAGGCTCCAATAAGCCAAGAGGGCCTTGCCGATCCCTCATGTTCACTGAAGATGCACCAAATGATTGCCCCAAAATTGGAGGGGTAGATCAAATATGCCACTAAATTTGAAATGGATCCTCAAAAATAGGCAGTCGTCACGAATGGTTGGCGACAATAGTCATTTCTCCACTTTCACTTTTTCCACTTACACTTTTACTGTCACTTTTGTATGCAAGCTGAGATCCTCATTGTGTGCCGCTGGTTATATTGGAATGACCTATTGAGTGTGAAAGATGGTGGGTGGTGTGGATGGCGGGATGGAGGGACGGTGGGATGGAGGGTTGATTTTAACTCCACCAATCCAAGGGCCAAATGAATTCCTTAATTAGAAGAGTCATCTTCTTCATGCTCGAAAAGCATCACGTAACAACATCAGAAGATCAAGAACTTTTTGCCAAAGCATGTACGATATGAAAGGTATGATTAGAGAGCTAATTTATGTCCTCGGTCATCTTATGTCTTTGGACATTTGTATAGCAGACTGGAATCAAAACTTGGTTTGAACATGTGAGGAGACAAATGAATTCTCTTGGGAGAGTCATCTTCTACGTACTGGACTTCCACAAGCATGGGTGTGGAGGGAGGATGAGGGAGGAAGAGCTGATGGATGAGACTGAGGTACTGGAGAAGGAGGGGGAGATGGTGGTGGAGATGGTGGAGATGAAGGAGGGAGAGAAGGTGGTGGAGGGAAATGGGTGGGGGTCCCGGGGGAAGGAGAGAGAGAGAGAGAGAGAGAGAGAGAGAGAGAGAGAGAGAGAGAGAGAGAGAGAGAGAGAGAGAGAGAGAGAGAGAGAGAGAGAGAGAGAGAGAGAGAGAGAGAGAGAGAGAGAGGAGAGAGAGAGGAGGGGTGGCGCGGGGTGGTGGGGGGGAGAGAGGAGGGGGTGGCAGGGTGTGGTGGTGGCGGGGCTAGTGGGGGGAGAGAGGATGGGGTGGCCGGGAGAGGTGGCCGCGGGGTGGTGGGGGGAGAGAGGAGAGGGTTGATGATCAGTAAAAAATTTAAACTTATTTGCAAGAAAATAGTGTCTAAACTTTTTAACTGCATACACCATGCCTAACCCTTCTCTCTTAGTAGTGGTATAATTTTGTTCAGCTACATTTAACTGTCTACTAGCATAGGCAATTAGAAGATCCATTTTACCTTCGCCCGTAGGTTGTGCAAGTACATACCCAATAGCATAATTGGATGGATCCACATGCACATGGAATGGCTTGTTCCAATCTGGTGTAGTCGAAATTGGTGCTGAACACAATGTTCTTTTGAGATCGTTAAAGGAGTTCTCACATTCTTCAATCCACTCAAAGTTAGTCAAGAGGGAGTATAGAGGCTTTGCAATGATCGCATACATGTGTATAAAACGTCGGTAATAGCCACAGTGCCCCATGAAAGCTTGCACTTCCTTGACATTCTTTGGCCTAGGTAGTTCTATGATAGCTCTCACTTTCTCTTCATCAGTGGATATGCCGTTCTTTGACACTATGTGTCCTAGAATCTTGCCTTGCCTGACCATGAAAACACACTTTTCTGGGTTCAGGCAGACTTGATATTCTCTACATTTGTCAAAGATTTGCCTGAGTTCATGTATGTGTATGTCTAATGTTGGAAAGAACACAGAGATCATCAACATAGACTTGCAAATTCTTCCTCAGGAACTCTTTAAACACATGGCACATCAGTCTCTGGAAGGTTGGAGGCGCATTGGTTAGACCAAATGGCATTACTCGAAAAGCAAATATGCCCCACTTTGTGGCAAAAGCCGTCTTATGCTGATCTTCTGGTGCAATGGCTACTTGATTATAACCAGAGAACCCATCGATGAAGCTGTACACTTCCTTGCATGCTACCCTTTCTAATAGATGCTCAGTGATAGGAAGCGGATAACTATCTGTGATAGTGGTTGTGTTAACCTTCTTCAAGTTAATGCACACACGTAATTTGCCATTATTTTTGGGTGCCACTACAATGGGGGATACCCATTTAGTCTGCTCGATTTCATAGATAAATCCAGATTCAACCAAGCGATCTATCTCTTCTTTGATCTTGGCAGCATAGTTGTCATTGTATGTGTATGGTTTCTGTTTAGAGGGTCTGGCATCTAAGGTCATGGGGATTGTATGTGAGCATATGTCAGGGTCTACACCTTTCAGGTTCTTGTAACTCCATGCAAACACATCTCTATATTCTCGTAGTAGGGCTATCAACTCCTGCTCCTCATCTTCACTTAGGTCATGTCCTATGTATGTGCATCGCTCTTCACCTTCCTCCATGGTCACTATGATTTTCTTTATAGTTTTTTTGTTATCATAGGTCTCTCCTATGACTGCTTCACGTTTAGGCATCTTGAACATGGCTCTCCTATCTTCAGCTTCATACTTCTTGAAATTTTCAGGGACCTCAGACAAAGATTCTTCTTCCTTTGGTGTGACTTCTCTCTTCTTCCTCTTCTTGCCTTTGTTGTTAGTGGTCACTTGTGTGGTTAATCTCACCTCATTCATAATTTCTTCGTGTCTGTGAGGGTGAGCTTCTAATTCGTAGAAAAATTCCTCATCTGATGCAAAAGGTGGGTCCATAATAAATGAATCTAAATCCGAGTCGCTTGCGTCCTCGAATGCATCAGTGCTAGGTTCACATTCTTCGATAATCAGATCACACATGATTGGCTCTATTGTGAAGATTGAAATCTCATAGCCATCCTTGTCACAGTGGGGTGTCCATTCTTCTTCATTGATGGCTACATCCATTGTTGCTAAAATTTCTGCCCAACCATGAGGTTCAAATTCTTTGTCAAGAAATACTACAGGTGCATAGGTTGGGTCTTGAATTGATCTACGGGTTTCTTTTGCACCTACCTCTCTTGCTTTTTCTCTTTTCTCTTCTTCTAGTGCTACTTTGCACATCCATAAGTGAGTATCTTCATGCATCCATGAGGTTCTTGATCCTAGGGAATGCACTGACTCCGTATCGTCTATGGCTCTATGGATGGAATTCCATTGAATAGGGGGCACGTCTCTATGAGAGAAATCCTTGAGATTGACTTTGGTTGTAACACCTAAGTGTTGCAAATAAAAGGAATTGGTTCCCCAATCCTGTACTACTTTCAATTGTCTCAAGAATTATCTTCCCAGAATCATCTCGTAGGCTTGATTTTTGCTAAAGTCACATATAGCAAAAGTATGTTCAAACCCCACACCACAAGTGGTGAGAGTTATCCCTTCTAGTAGTCCTAAAGGTCTCTCAATATAACCATCGGCCATTTGCAATTTCATTCTCGTTGGTCTGAGTGTTGACTTGCCCCAATGCTTCCATAGGGAAGTGGTAGCAATTGCAACTCCTGCACCTGAGTCCAAAATTTCCTTGGTTGTGTACCCCTGATGGGTAATGGCAAGATAGGTGTTTCCTTCTTCACCTTCGCTCATGTCTCATATCTTGTCCAAGGGTATTTCCAACACCGTTCTATGAGATCCTACTAGGGAATGAGGTTTCGCTATGTCTGGCACTTGTTTGGATACATGTTTCTAGAATTCTGGCCTAACCTTGAGTAGCTCTTCTAAAGTGAGATTGCACTACACTTGTGTATTCCTTACTACCTCCGTATTCCTAGGTATGATTGAGTCTTCGTTTCTTATCATGACCGTGGGTGGTCTCATGCAAGTAGACTTAATTTCCCATGGGCCTGTGAAATGGGGTAGTTCCTGTAAGGAATTAGAATCAAAATCTAATCTCTCATGAGATTGGGCACTCTCTTGCTCTCCATAAATGGAAGGAATTTCTTGTGGGAATTGATCGTGCGTGTCGTCCACAATTTAAGTTGGAGGAGGATCTTCACTTTCTTTAGCCCATTTCTCTTCTTGAATCTCTTGCAAGAATTTTGGTGAATACTAATTCATAGAAGAAGAGGTTTTTGGTTCAGTGGAGTTAGGCACATAAGCTTTTTGGGGAGGAATGCTTATTCTATCACTTGCCCTCTCCTTAGACTGGAGGTGACTCCTTTTCCAAACTTTGCGATTAGCCTCTCCATTCTATCTAATAGACCATCAAAATGCAATGGTGTTGTAGTGGACCTAGAGCAATTGAAGAGGCGACTGGCCTCAAACATGGCTTGAGCCGATTCCACCATGTTGGTGCAAAGTTTTTTTTGTTCCAGCTCTAGGTCCGCTCTAGGGTAACACTTTTCATGATCTGTTACATTTGGCCCTTCTTGGATTCTAGCCTGATATGCCCTAAACATCATGTCTATGTCCTCAGGAGTGGGATCTGTCAAGACTGATCCTACTTGGGGTGGCCAGTGGGTTACGTGTGGTGGATTAGAAGGTTAGGGAATGGAAGGTGATGGGGATGGTAGTGGAGGTGATGTGTGAGAGTGCGTTTGAGATGTGAATTCTATTATTTTGGCTTTGGTCTCTCACAAACGTTCACGGCTTTCTCTCCAAGCTCTTGTCCTCTTCTTATTCTTGCTCTCGGTCTTGCTAACCTCTGAATTCTTTTCCTGGCCTAAGTCTTGGTTTTGCTTTAGTGCTTGAGCTCTCGTGTTGACTTGTACCAGGGCCGTGGAAGTCACACTTCCCGTGGGGTCTACCACTAACCCAATAATATTGATAGGAGTGATTTTTGGCATATTGGTGGGGTTCTTGGGACAATCTCGTAACAAGTGCTCCTTTCCACAATCTAGATAAAAGCCCTAAATTTTCACAGATTGGGTTTGTGTAGGTGCCGGTAGAGGGCAATCACGAATGAGGTGATCTCCCTGACATTGGTAGCATGGCCCTCTAGGAGATGGAGTTCTTATCTGCTTAGGCTGAGGTCTAGAGTTGGGGTTCACGTACATGACATTTGCATATTCTAGCTCCCAACTAGATTCACTGAGTTCTTTATAACAATATGACTCATTATGCTCGGGTGACTGCATGTAGTAAACCTGTGGGCTATCAATATGGGTAGAGTCAAAACTATGATCACTTGGGTCACTTTCTAAAAGCAATGGTGTCACTAGCACTAAAGCTCTATTTGGGTTTTCTTCTGCAGCTGCATACTTCACTGGAATCCCATTGGTTGGAGGAGGGGGTTAGTGCGCTAGGACTGGTTGAGGTCTTTGCTGCCCTTGATAGGGTGATTGATAGGATTGCTGGGGCCTACCATAATGCTATTGTAGGTACTGATTATTGTATTTTCCTTGTTGTGAATATGGCTGAGGATAATTTGGTCTAACAGCTTGTTTGTTATATGGGTAGTCTTGTACAGGTTGATTGGTGTATCTCCTTTCTATGGTGCAGTATTGATTGTTAGGATTAACTTGGGGTTGAGCCATGATAGGGCACACACTAGCCATATGGTCTCCTCCACAGGTGTAGCATCAATTTCTTGGGGCAAATCTAGGAATGTGCTTGCTAGAAACACCTAATTTATGAGCTACCTTTTCTGCTAGATCCTCAATTGATGTGGATTGTGAGGAAGTGAGGCTAGTAGAACTATCTGAATCTTTATAGATCTTTGAGAGCTCTAATTCCTCCCCAAGATTATCGTCAATGTCTATGCACATGCTTACACATTCTTCTATGGATCTAGGGTCCTTCAAGTACACATATGATCTCAGTTTGGTGCTTAAGAATCCATCTAGAAATAAGGCCACTTGTTTGGCTGGAGTGGGTAACTTTGGTACAGGGTATCTCTCTAGGTATTGCCCAAACCTTCTTCCTGCGAGCCATACTATCTCTTAAGGTGTTTGCTTGAAGCTGTATATCATGGAGGATGTGTTATGCCGAATACCACTATTGGAAAACTCAGTGATGAATACTTCCAGAAGTTGATCTATATTTCTGATCTGACCTTGGTGAAGCAGTTGAAACCAATTCAAGGCAGTGTTTTTGAGAGTTTGGCCAAAAGCATTGTATTGAGTGAACATCGCTTCAACTTGCTCAGCTCTCAAAACTTGCCTAAACTCTGCTACATGGTCATACGGGTCTCCTCTGCCCTCGAAGCAATTCTTCATGGACTTAACCAATTGTGTAGGCCTTAAGGTTCTAGCGTGTTCCCTAAGCCGTGGTAGAGGGAATTTGTCTGCATTTCTTGGATTCCTTGGGTCCCTATTGTGAAGAGAGATGGTGGATGCAATCCAAAGATGAGTAGGTGCTCTACAACCAGCTTCACACCAGCCAACTGAGACTTCACAGTTGATTTGTAGACCCTTTGAGCTTCCTAAATCCACCAAAATATCAGCCAAGTACTTTGGAACATGTATCCCAAAAGTTTAAGTCAAGACAGACTAGTTGCGAAATGACTAGCTCCCAAAACTTGCTATTTTTGGACATACACCTGCTGGAAAAAATGAAGAGTGCTCTCAACCTGGTAGGAATTAGAAAAATTCCTTTCGAGCATAGCAAATAGACTTAGCAAGCTTCCCAATCCAAGTTAAAACACTTCAAATGATAGACTGAGCACTGAGAACAAGATTTATCAATTTCTGGAATATGCCCACCATTCTCGGGGCTCTGTAGAGATAGACCAGTGAGCAGTAAAATGCAGATATCTCCAAGACTATACATCCAATGACCTTGAAAATTACTATGCAGAAACTAGACAGTACGAGATATCCAACGCATATTAAATCACTGAAAAAGAATCAGTAGAACTCGAGATATGACCTTCTGAAGGTATTGCTCTGAGTGAGTATAGCAAAGAACAAAACACAGAAGTAGATGATAATAAATGTATAGATTCACATATGATTACAACCACATTGGCAATGAATCTTTGCACAATGGGAGTAGAATGATAGAGCCATGGAGTAAGCTCTTCAATCTCTACAAAATTGTTAAAAGTCAAGCTTCAAGCTACAAATTCGTGGGGAATCTTTTATGGACATGTGGAGCAATCAAAGGAAGCCAAAAGCCACGAGATTCCATCAAGAAAAGTCACTCAACCACTCCCCAAGTCATCTCAACTAATTCCTCCAAGTTAGGAGGCTGATTTGGAAAGGTAGTTCCTAGATTTTAGGGGCACACTTCTCACTATAAAAGGAGCATGTATCCCGACTTCTTTTGGGCCATCTTCTTGGAGTTTTAGCTCATGTAAAGTGAGCACTAAGTGCTGGAGTTTTGATAAGCAAGCCCCTTGCTTAAGCTAGCCCCTTGCTTGCTTGTTTGTTTTCTTTTAGTAGGCATATCTATGTGTGTGCGCAGGCAGTGTTGCAACTCTCTACCCCTGAGTTGTTAGCATTGGTTCTCCCTCATATTGTATCCATTTGATGTAATTCTTGTCTCATTGGATAGCTATTAGAGTCTATTTTATGCTCACAAATTCTCTGGATCATTCTCTGAGTAATCTGGGAGCAACATTCATTTTAGTGAAGTTGTGTGATTGATATCTCTCTTAGTGTGTAGGCTCTGTTTGAAATATTTTGCTCTCTGTTGTAAGGGCTGCTTCTCCTTCTCTATGTATCCATTTGCTATGATTTTGGTGTCAGTAGGTAGCTATTAGAGTCCTCTAAATTTGACCAAAGTTTGATATTCATTCTCTGTATAATCTCTGAGAAAAGCTTGCTGGAGTGAAGTAAGGTATCTGCTTGATTGGCAGTTGTGAGCATTCAACTAGCTCATGTTGTAGACATTGTTTCTCCTTGTGTAGGCATCCATTTGAAGTGAAATTTGGTTTTTTGGAAAGCTCTTGGTGTCTACTAGAGGTCTACAAAAGCTCACTGGAGTTCTCTGCATATGCTCTGAGTAAGAGCATTTTTGGTGTGCAGAGGTCAAAGAAGGATACCTGTGGAGGTCATTCACGCTTCGTCGGTTCTTAGGGGTTGAGATACTTCCCCCATCAGTGGTATCAGAGCGTTTGGGCATCTTGGAGGCATCACATACAAGAACGAAGACCTCTTGGAGCTGGTGGTTGAAGATTTGCATCAACAAAAGCTTCTTGGAGGTAGCTCACATCAAGGGGGAGCTATTCTACTCAAAGTTTCAAAGAGCACAAGGTGTCCATCTAAGGAAAGCTTTGGATTGAGGTAACCTCAGAGCCTCATTTTCATTTTACACACATTGGAGCATTATCCAAGGGCTAGGTCAAGTATCAAAGACTAGATATGGGAGACTTCAACACTCAAATTGAAAAGCTAGACAAAGGGAACTATCAACCATGGAGATTTAGGGTCTCCAACTATCTTATGGGCAAGGGCCTTTGGGGGTTGATTAGTGGAAGTGAACCAAGACCTAGGTTGGATGAGAATCCAACCAATGATCAGAGAAGGGCCTTTAGGGAATGGAATGAAAGAGACAAGAGGGTTATCTTTATCCTTTCCCAACACATTAGCAATAGCATGATCGGCCATATCCAAGACTTGGATTCAAGCATGAAGGTATGGGAGACACTTGAAAGGCTTTATTCAACAAGCACCAAAGCAAGGAAGATCCAACTCAAGAATGAGCTCAACAACCTTAGGAAGAGCTCAGGGAGTAGCATAAATGACTACATACTTAAGGTCAAGGAGTTATCAGATGCATTGGGATCCATTGGAAGCCACGTAGACGATGACGATCTTGTGGCTTATATTCTCAATGGTTTGAGAGATGATGAGAAGTGGAAACCCTTTACCACTTCAGTATATGTAAGGGATAATCTTCCCGATTTTGAGCAATTGGTTGCTCTCATGGTCACCGAAGAAATGAACATAGGTGGAAGTTAAACTAAAAGCAAGGATGCACAAGTTTTCTATGCAGGTAATCAAAGGGGCAAAGGAAGACGAGGACAAGGAAGGGGCAAAGGAAGGTTTGGAGGAAGGCAAGGCCACTCAAGTGTTGGTGCAGACCAATCACCAATTGAAGGCTTGGAAGATTAAAAGATGAAGGAAGAAACAATTCTTAAAGTTTGGAAGAAGATTACATTCAGAGGATAAGAGAAGTGTACACATATGTACATTAGTATAGTCATAGCTGACTTAGATCTTTTGTTTTAAGAATCATGTACAAATTTATCTATAAATACTTTGAGAAAAGTCGGGGCAAGAAATGAGAGCATATGTGACAATAGTTAGAAGTCAAGAATGAGGAAGTTAGATGTCATGAGATAGAGGAAAAGTTAGTTGAGTTAGCTCTCATCACTCAACTGTATTTCTTCTGAGTAAATGAAAATATTTGCGCCCGATGTTTCTGCGTGTTCTCCTTCTACAGTAGATCAATTGTGAAATGCTTTTGTACAAGTCTAAGTTGAGAGTTGCTTGACCTCTGTACAGAGTTTTAGCTTCCAATTGTAATCAGGCTGAGTGAATTAAGTGTAGGAACATTCATATGTGAAGTATGTTCACTGGTTCCTAAAACAGGCGCAGATTTCGAAGTTAATGCTTTGATCATTTCTCCTAGCACAGTTTAAAGTTTTGCATGAGTGAGGGCTTAATTTTTAAGTTGGAAGATAAGCTATTCATGTCTAGAAGCATTTTGGAAAACGGGTTCTATTCAAGGAGAACCAAGTCTTAAAAGTTGCAGGTGTAAAATCGACTGTTTTGAATGACAGTTTCTGACATAGGTAACTTGAGAAGTTGATTTCTCAAGTTATACTTAATCTTTTGAAGTAATTCAACTTGGAGTAGATGCGCAATCTCTAGGAGATACTTCGTACAAAGTTTCATCAAAAACTTTACACGTTTGATAGGTCAATGTGGAGAAATAGTGCAGCAGACTTTTCTGTGTTTCATCTTCTTCACAGATTTGTTAATCTTTTGATAGTTAGTAATTGATCCTCTAAAAGAGTGGAAGGTTTTGACTTATTCTTGGTATAGAGGTGCTCTAATCACAAGAATAGGTTGTTCTTTTGGAGATTAACACTCTCCATCATCAAGCAATCAAGGACATGACCAAGGCACCTCATCACAAAGAGGGAGAGGAAGAATAAGAGGAAGAGGAGGACGACATCAACAAAACAGGAATCAAGATGGTGAAGGATGTTACATATGTGGCAAGTTTGGCCACTATGCTAGAGATTGCTACCAAGGAGGAAACCAAAGGAGCTATAATCAAGGTTCTTCATACAAAGGCCAAGGTAATTATGCTTCTACAAGTTCAGAAAATGACAATCTCTTGATGATGCACATGAATGGGAATTCAAGCAAAGTAGATAACACTTGGTATATTGATAGTGGATGTAGCAACCATATGAGTTGCAATGCTTCTTGGTTTACTAATCTACATGTTCCCAAAGGTAAAGGACATGTAGAAACAGGTGATGATACAGCCCATGAGATCTCCCATGTTGGAGATGTAGCTTTGGATGACAAGGAGGAAGGAAGATGTCTCAAGGATGTCTTGCATGTACCTACTATCACAAAGAACTTGGTGTCCGTTGGGCAAATGGTTGAAAGAGGCTATCAAGTAAAGTTCAACAAAGGTGGATGCTTTGTGGAGAACCCTAAGCAAGGTTACAAGGTCATAGCAAGAGGAAAGAAGCAAGGGAGACTCTTCACTTTGGAGGTAAATTCTCATTCCACTCAACATGTCTACTTCACATATGGAAACAAGAGGATTTCGGAGTTGGACTTGTGGCACAAGAGGATAGGTCACATCAACATACAAAGAATGAAGGAAATGCAATTCAAGAGGCTGGTTGAAGGTCTTCCCAACTTCCAAGGACAAGGTATGAAGCATTTATGTGAATCTTGTCAACTAGGGAAGCAAGCGAGACTTCCATTCAAGAAGAGTGGCTACATAAGCCAACATCCATTGGAGTTGATACATACAGATGTGTGGGGGCCAACCAAAGAGCAATCCATTGGAGGTAACAAGTACTTTGTCACTTTTATAGATGATTGCACAAGGATGGTTTGGGTTTATTTCATCAAAAAACAAATCAGATGTGTTTACATGTTTCAAAGCATTCAAGGCAATGGTAGAGAAGGAAACAGGTACATATATCAAGAAGCTAAGGTCCGATGGAGGGGGAGAATATTTCTCCAATGAGTTTTCTGATTTTTTAATGGATCAAGGCATCAAGAGGCAAGTAACATGCAGGTACACCCCCCAACAAAATGGAGTAGCAGAGAGAAAAAATAGATACATTGCCGAGATCGCTAGAGCAATGCTTAATGAGATGAATGTACCTAACATGTTTTGGAGTGATGCAGCAAATACCGTCGTGTATCTTATGAATAGGGCTCCTACCTCAGGGATCCATGGCTTGACACCATATCAAGCCTATTATGGTAAGAAACCAGATCTATGATTGTATGCAGGACTATGAAGAAGAAAAGCATGGACATGATGAAGAACAAATCGACCTAGAGCTAAGCGGCCCAAGGTGTTCCATCAATGAAGATAGTTCAAGCATGAACTCACCATGGAGGGGGAGATCTTCATCAAGCTATGAAGCACAATCAATCAACAAAGGCAAAGCAACATTGGTGGAGTTGGATGAAGAAGGTAATGAGGTTGAAGATGATGAAGGACACATGATGGAGAAAGAAGCCATGTCAAAGAAAGAGATCAAGTTCCCAAGGCAAAGGAGGTTTATTCCTCCAAAAGGTGAAGAAAG
The DNA here is from genome assembly GCA_020310875.1 of Ceratopteris richardii. Taxonomy (NCBI): domain Eukaryota; kingdom Viridiplantae; phylum Streptophyta; class Polypodiopsida; order Polypodiales; family Pteridaceae; genus Ceratopteris; species Ceratopteris richardii. The sequence continues at coordinate 21,111,486 of CM035424.1, read as the reverse complement.
GAAGTCTTCTAGAGTTAAGTATCCAACTCAAAGGTTTACTTATGATTCATACATGGCAACTCATTATGCATATATGAACAAAGTAGTAGAAGATCATGAGCCCGATTGCTATGAAGATGCAAGCAGGTACACCGAATGGAAAGAGGCAATGCAAGAAGAGATCGACGCACTTGAGGAGAATCAAACATGGACTCTAGTGCCCAAGAAGGATAACATGAAGGTAATAGCTAATAAGTGGGTGTATAAAGTAAAGAGGAATTCAGATGGATCTATTTCTAGGTTCAAAGCAAGATTGGTGGCCAAGGGTTTTGCACAAACATATGGAGTGGACTTTGAAGAGACATTCAGCCCCGTGGCAAAGATGAGCACCATTAGGACACTCATTGCAATGGCTGCTAGCAAAGGATGGAAGCTTTTCCAATTGGATATCAAGAATGCCTTTCTCAATGGAGACTTGGAAGAAGAGGTATACATGGAGCAACCACTAGGTTTTGTTCATAAAGAGTTTCCACATCATGTTTGTAGGTTGAAGAAGGCACTTTATGGCCTAAAGCAAGCTCCAAGGGCTTGGAACGAAAGATTGGTGGACTATTTGATCAAATGTGGTTACAATCAATGCAAGGCGGATCCATCTCTCTTCATCAAACAAAGAGGAGAACTTGTAGTCTACATGTGCGTGTATGTAGATGATCTTATCATTACAGGTAATGATACAAAGGGCATTGACGAGATCAAGGCAAAGCTTGGAAACGAGTTTAGGATCTCTGATCTTGGAGATCTTAGGTATTTTCTTGGCATTGAAGTTGTATACAAAGAAGAAGGTATTATGCTCATACAAAGGAAGTATATTCTAGACCTACTTGAGAGGTTTGGGATGCTACATTGCAAGCCTATTTCAAATCCCATGGAAGTTAATGTAAAGCTAAGCTCCATTGATGGAGAGCCATTAGAGGATGTAACCTTGTATCGATCTATTGTAGGATCTTTCAATTATGCCACAATAACTAGGCCCGACATAGCATATGGAGTTGGAGTGTTATCACAATTTATGCATAGTCCAAGGACTACACACTTGCAAGCTGCAAGAAGAATGTTACGATATCTCAAGGCCACTATAAATGAAGGATTGTTCTATTCATTTGATGATGATATGCAGGTCAAAGCTTATTCTGATGCCGATTGGGCCGGTTCGAAGGAGGATAGAAGAAGTACAAGTGGTTACCTAGTCATGCTAGGTAGCAAGATCATCTCATGGATTTCAAAGAAGCAACCCACGGTGGCATTATCTTCCACCGAGGCTGAGTATAGAGCTTTGGCTCAAGTCACATGTGAGCTAATGTGGATTAAGAAGTTATTTATGGAGCTTAATTTGCAAGTTGACACATATCCAATTTTTTGTGACAATATGAGTAGCATTCATCTAGCATCGAATCCTGTCTATCATGCTAGAACCAAGCATATTGAAGTGCACTATCACTTCATAAGGGAAAAGGTGATATCGAAGGAAGTTTCAGTACATCATATTGGTACCAAGGACCAAGTTGCCGACATGTTTACAAAGGCTTTGGATGGGATGAAGATTTCAAAATTCAAGCAATGCATCAACATGAAGGAGCTTGGATGAGGACGAAGAATTGAAGCTTGAGGGGGAGTGTTAAAAGTCAAGCTTCAAGCTACAAATTCGTGGGGAATCTTTTATGGACATGTAGAGCAATCAAAGGAAGCCAAAAGCCACGAGATTCCATCAAGAAAATTCACTCAACCACTCCCCAAGTCATCTCAACTAATTCCTCCAAGTTAGGAGGCTGATTTGGAAAGGTAGTTCCTAGATTTTAGGGGCACACTTCTCACTATAAAAAGAGCATGTATCCCGACTTCTTTTGGGCCATCTTCTTGGCGTTTTAGCTCATGTAAAGTGAGCACTAAGTGCTGGAGTTGTGATAAGCAAGCCCCTTGCTTAAGCTAGCCCCTTGCTTGCTTGTTTGTTTTCTTTTAGTAGGCATATCTATGTGTGTGCGCAGGCAGTGTTGCAACTCTCTACCCCTGAGTTGTTAGCATTGGTTCTCCCTCATATTGTATCCATTTGATGTAATTCTTGTCTCATTGGATAGCTATTAGAGTCTATTTTATGCTCACAAATTCTCTGGATCATTCTCTGAGTAATCTGGGAGCAACATTCATTTTAGTGAAGTTGTGTGATTGATATCTCTCTTAGTGTGTAGGCTCTGTTTGAAATATTTTGCTCTCTGTTGTAAGGGCTGCTTCTCCTTCTCCATGTATCCATTTGCTATGATTTTGGTGTCATTGGGTAGCTATTAGAGTCCTCTAAAGTTGATCAAAGTTTGATATTCATTCTATGTATAATCTCTGAGAAAAGTTTGCTGGAGTGAAGTAAGGTATCTGCTTGATTGGCAGTTGTGAGCATTCAACTAGCTCATGTTGTAGACATTGTTTCTCCTTGTGTAGGCATCCATTTGAAGTGAAATTTGGTTTGTTGAAAGCTCTGGGTGTCTACTACAGGTCTACAAAAGCTCACTGGAGTTCTCTGCATATGCTCTGAGTAAGAGCATTTTTGGTGTGCAGAGGTCAAAGAAGGATACCTGTGGAGGTCATTCACGCTTCGTCGTTGCTTAGGGGTTGAGATACTTCCCCCATCAAAAATGACATCAAGTGGTCACGTACAAGGCTTGCTAATCGCCTTTTCCTTCTTGCTCTTTTTATAGCTATTCTTGGAGGGAGTTTTGAATTCAAATTCGAATGGCTCCACCTAAAAGTGATCCCCAAAGTTAGGAGATATTCCCTCAGCTCAAAAATTTGTGATTTTGGTAGTTGGAGCCACGAAATTGCTTTTACATTATGGATGAGGTAAGCCATCCTTTTCCTTTTTTCTTTTTCCATTTACAAGAGATAAAATGTACTCTTTTACAAGAGGTGTTCACATGACTACTCATGTGACTTACAAATGAGGATGATATCAAATATATCAAGCATGTAGGCTTGGGTAAAATGCACCAACAGCTCCCCCTCAAGCCTAACATGCTTCGCCTCCAAATAAGTCTTCAATTGTCCTTGATTTCCTGCAAGCCAATCATCAACTTGAATCTACTTAATTTTGTACCATCAAGAGCTTTAGTCAACATGTCGGCACATTGCATATCTGTAGAGACATAGGATAGTTGAATATCCTTGCTCATTAGGTTCTCCCTTATGTAATGGTAGTGGACTTCAATATGCTTGGTTCTAGCATGGTATACCGGATTAGCTGCTAGATGTAGTGAGCTTGTGTTGTCACCAAAAATATGAGGTGTTGAAGAATGAAGTCCAAGATCTGTGTACAAAGACTTTAACCACATGATTTCTTGAGTTGCATTAGCCAAACCTCTATATTCTGCTTCAGTAGAAGATAATGCCACGGTTGGTTGCTTCTTCGATGACCAAGAAATGATTTTTGAACCTTCAAATGATATATACCCTGATGTGCTTCTTCTATCATCTTTAGATCCGGCCCAATCTGCATCTGAGTAGACCTTTAGCTCAATATCTGAAGTATATGAATAGAACAAACCTTCATTCATGGTCCCCTTTAGGTACTTGAGGACTCTCTTGGCCGCTTCCATATGTGGTCTTCTCGGCTTATGCATAAACTGACTCAATATGCTAACACTATAGCATATATCCACCCTTGTGAGTGTTGCATAGTTCAAACTTCCAACCAAGCTTTGATAGCTTGTGATGTCTTCAATTGGCTCTCCTTCATAAGCACTAAGCTTATGATTTTGCTCCATAGGTGTACCTGCACACTTGGTATTTTCCATCTTGAACTTGACGAGCATGTCATGGACATACTTCCTTTGTGTGATGTATATACCTGAATCTGTGTAGATCAACTCCAATCCAAGAAAATAAGTGAGTGGCCCGAGGTCACTTATTTTTAACTCCTCCTTCATTTGAGTCTTTACCTATTTGATTCCTTCAAGATCATTGCCTGTGATAATAATATCATCAAAATACACACATAAATAGATCACTTCAGATCCATTCCTCTTTATGAACAAAGAGGTATCCGCCTTGCTAGCTTTGAATCCTTGGTCCTGCAAATAAGTCACCAATCTGAAATTCCAAGCTCTTGGAGCTTGCTTCAATCCATACAAAGCTTTCTTTAGTTTGCATACATAGTTAGGATGATGTGCATCCTCATATCCAGGAGGTTGTGCCATATGCACTTCCTCAAAAATCCATCCATTCAAGAAAGCATTCTTTACATCAAGTTGATAGAGATTCCAATTTCTAGATGCAGCAAGACTAATGAGAACCCTAATTGTAGGCATTTTTGCAACAGGAGAGAAAGTCTCCTCATAATCAATACCATGGGTTTGAGCAAACCCTTTAGCAACTAACCTTGCTTTGTGTCTATTTATACTTCCATCTGGATTCCTCTTGATTTTGTATATCCATCGAGATCCGATTATCTTCATAGATGGCTTGTTAGGTACAAGCTCCCAAGTGTCATTCTCCTTCAAGGCTTCCATTTCTTCATCCATTGCATCTCTCCAAGCTTTCTTGCTTTGTGCTTCTTCAAATGTGGTAGGCTCTTCATTGGTTGAATCCTTTGCAATATAGATTGAGTGCTTGGTGACCAAAGAGGTATGATAACCAAACCTCTCTGGTTTCTTCTTCTCCCTTGAAGACCTTCTAAGTGGTTGATGTGAGCTCTCGGCTCCAAATGTAGCATCCTGCATCTTTGCTTTTCCTTTGTTCTTCCATAGATTTAGTCTTTCCAAGTCTTCTAGGTCAATCTCCGAATCACTTTCTTCAATCTGCTTTGGCTCCTTTGGTTGAAGTGATGGAAAATCTTCATCCAAGTCATAAGGCAGCTTCACTTTCCTGTCATCATCAAACCATGATTTGTTTTCATCAAAAATTACATCTCTACTCACAGAAAATCGTTTATTGGTTGGATTGTACAATCTATATCCTTTTTGGTTTTGGTCATAACCAATAAATACGCACTTCTCTGCCTTGGGATCCAATTTCCCTCTTACTTGAGAAGGAATGTGAGCATAGGCTAAGCATCCAAAGATTTTACAATGCTCTAGACTAGGTCTTCTTCCATTCCACACTTCATATTGAGTGGTTCCATCTAGTGACTTAGATGGAGGTCTATTTATGAGATATGTGGCTGTAGACACAGCCTCTGCCCATAGGTAGTTTGGCAATCCCTTTTCGTTGAGCATGGACCTTGCAGCTTCGACAATAGCTCTGTTCCTCCTCTCTGCTACACCATTGAGTTCGGGTGTATACCTTGTATTGACTTCCCTTTTAATGCCTCTTTCATGCAAGAAGGCATCAAATTCAGAAGAGAAGTATTCTCCTCCACCATCTGATCTGAGTCGTTTCAAATTCCTACCTGTTTGGTTTTCAACAAGAGCAATATACTGCTTAAAGGAATTAAACACTTCATCCTTGTGCTTCATGAAAAACAGAATGGTCCACCTGCTACAATCATCTATGAAAGACACATAATATCTTGAGCCTGATATAGATGGCTCCTTACTTGGACCCCACACATCCGTGTGCATTAGATCCAAAGGATTTTGATACATATATCCTTTCTTATTGAAAGGTTGTCTATGAGCCTTGCCGAGTTGACAAGCTTCACACTTATAAATCATGTGTTGCCTTGTGATATTAGGCAAACCAAGTACACTTTGGTCCCTGCAAATTTTTTTGAGTGTCCTCTCACCAATGTGAGCAAGCCTTTTGTGCCATATCTCCAACTCTGTTAGAGTTTGAGATCCATAGCTAAACAAAGCTATGTTCTTTGTATCTTCCACTTCAAAAGTGAAAAGCCTTCCTGTCTTTTCTCCTTTGGCAATCCTTCGAAAGCCTTGCCTTGGGTCTTCAACATATGCTCCAAATCGGTTGAATCTAACCTGCAATCCTTTTTCAACAATCTGTCCAGCACTTATTAAATTTTTGGTAATTGTAGGGACATACAAGACTTTGCTTAAGAGGTTCATATTCCCATCTGTAGTCTTCACATTACCTATCTTCTCCACTGAGTGCTTTGTGTCATCTCCTGTCTGCACTTCATGCTTGTTATGAGGATCTTCCAAATTAGAAAGTAAAGCCACATTTCCTGCTACATGGTTCGAGCATCCCGAATCAATGTAAAATATGTGATCATCATCCTTACCCTTCTTTGCTGATAGATTCATAATCAATAATGAATCTTCTTGAATTTGGTCCTCTGCATAGTTATTGTAGTCTCTTCTTCCTCTATGGCCACTTCGATAGTTGTTGTTGTTGTTGTAATTGTTGTTGTAGTAGTTGTTGTTGTAGCCTCCATTGTACCTGCCTCTATTTGATCCGTAGCCACCTCTATTGAATCCTCTTCCTCTTGAGTTCCTTGGGTTCCTGAAACATTCTTCAGTAGTATGGTTAGATAAGCCACATATGTTGCAAGGTTGAGATGATTGGAATCTCCCCCTGCCTTGCTTTCCACCTCTGCCTCTACCTCTAGCTCTTCCTCTACCTGCAAAGTTTGCTTGGAAAGAGCTTCCTTCATCTTCATTCTTCCTATTCTTTGACTTGTCCTTGACCTTAGCTTTATCAGAATATAAGGCAGAAGTTTGATTACCTCTTGAGGACTCACCACCTTTGCTAATCTTTGCTTCATGAGTGAAGAGTTGTCCCATGAGTGTGTTGAGGTCGGGTACATGCATATCCATGTATAAATCCATGGCTGTTATGAATGACTCCCACTTGTCATCTGCTTTGATTCCATTCATGATTTGTCTAATGATTTGCTCCTCTTCAATTACCTCTCCAATGCTTCCAAGCTGGTCGGAAATCTCCTTCATCTTTGTGACATAATCAGTCACATTTTGCTTCGGGCTTTTCTTCATTGTTGTGAACTCCATCCACAATTGGTTCTTCCTTGCTCGAGTGTTGGAAGAGAAGAAAGAAGCAAGTGCATTCCAGGTCTCTCTTGATGTCTTGCATCCCTTGACATGAGGTAAAAGAAAATCAGAGATTGAGTTTAGAATATAGGACCTTGCAAGTGCATCCTTCGAGCACCAATTCGAAAGTCCTTCCACTTCTTCATGTGATGGTTGCCCTTTGTTCCTCATGGTTGGCATTGATTCATCTCCGGATATGAATCCATATAGATTCCTCCCTTGAAGGTAAGCCTCCATCCTTAGAGACCATGCCGGGTAGTTGTTTCAATCCAATTTGTCAATTGTGGATGGAAATCCATCTCCCATGTTGCTTGACTATGCTCTGATACCACTGTGAAGAGACATGGTGGATGCGATCCAAAGATGAGTAGGTGCCGCTACAAACAGCTTCACACCAGCCAACTGAGACTTCAGAGTTGACTAGTAGACCCTTTGAGCTTCCTAAATCCACCAAAATATCAGCCAAGTACTTTGGAACATGTATCCCAAAAGTTTAAGTCAAGACAGACTAGTTGCGAAATGACTAGCTCCCAAAACATGCTATTTTTGGACATACACCTGCTTGAAAAAATGAGCAGTGCTCTCAACCTAGTAGGAATTAGAAAAATTCCTTTTGAGCATAGAAAATAGACGTAGAAAGCTTCCCAATCCAAGTTAAAACACTTCAAATGATAGACTGAGCACTAAGAACAAGATTTATCAATTTTTGGAATATGCCCACCATTCTCGGGGCTCTGCAGAGATAGACCGGTGAGCAGTAAAATGCAGATATCTCCAAAACTATAAATTCAATGAGCTTGAAATTTGATATGCAAAAACTAGACAGTACGAGCTATCCAACGCACATTAAATCACTGAAAAAGAATCAGTAGAACTCGAGATATGACCTTCTGAAAGTACTGCATTGAGTGAGTATAGCAGAGAACAAAACAGAGAAGTAGATGATAATAAATGAATAGATTCACATATGATTACAACCACATTGGCAATGAATCTTTGCACAATGGGAGTAGAATGATAGAGCTATGGATTAAGCTCTTCAATCTCTACAAAATGACATCAAGTGGTCATGTACAAGGCTTGCTAATCGCCTTTTCCTTCTTGCTCTTTTTATAGCTATTCTTGGAGGGAGTTTTGAATTCAAATTCGAATGGCTCCACCTAAAAGTGATCCCCAAAGTAAGGAGATATTCCCTCAGCTCAAAAATTCATGATTTTGGTAGTTGGAGCCACAAAATTGCTTTTACATCATGGATGAGGTAAGCCATCCTTTTCCTTTTTTCTTTTTCCATTTACAAGAGATAAAATGTACTCTTTTACAAGAGTTCCATGAGCTTGAGATGTTCGAGCTCCTTGGTGACCATAAGACACAGTGGATCGAGGTTGGGGAAAGACAAATTCACCCTTCCAAGTGTATGTGTGTCTTCCAGGCTCTGAGACCACAAAGAACCTCTCCGATGCATCATCTAAGTAGGTCACTTTGCCTAGGCTGTCAAGATCTTTGAATTCATAGATGGTAAGTGCTCACTTTTCGTTAGGCTTCTCAGGCTTATACCTCCAAAAAGCCTCATCTGTCTCTCGATTCACGAGCAAACCTATGCTCCTATTGTCCTGGGGAATCCACTCTGGTGTGATTATTCTAGTCAGAACTGACTTGGCTCTAGGGGTTTTTGGCTCCTTTCCTAAGTTCCCTTGCTCTATGTCACCTATTTCAACCTCTGAGATTATGTTGCCAAATTCATCTCTTCTTTCTGGTTGGCTAGTGACCACATACATTGTTCCTTCTTTATCAATGTAGGAACCATTTTTGAACTTGACTACAGGGTGTTCTAGTCCCATGGGTTGATCGGGGTTTTTAATTTGGACATGTCTTCTCAGACCAACCTCATAGATACGAGCACCTATGCGGTTAGTCTGGATATATTCCAGTTGAGTCTTGTAGGGACCTTCTGGTTTTTCTAGGTATGCCACTCCTGTGCTACTTACGGGTCTCTCCATGCTGTAAGACATCTTCGAGTCACTGGTTTCTGAGTTTAGAGCATATGTGTAATCACTCAACTGCTAGGCCCAAGATCTGGCTGTATGGTTGACACTAGCCTCCGATGATCTAATACTTTGACGGTCTCTCCCTAGGCGTCTTCTCGATCTAAGGTTCATATGCCCTTCCAATTAACCCAATGATCCTTGTACAACCACGTTGCTGATTCTTTGATACCAATCACTTGTTCCTTTTGAGTTCCTTTGTATGTGTTTTCTTGTCATTAATTAAGCATCGTTAGGAGCACTTAAGTGTGTTGTACTTGATGTTCTTCGTCCACTTAGTTTAAGTTATTTTCCCTTAAGTTGTCCCTTGACTGCAATTTAACCTATTCTTAGACTTGAGAAATTTGAGGCTCTTAGAACTTGAGTACTCCTATCCTACCCTAGTCAATCAAGACAATTACTCACACTTAGACTTAGCTAAGAATGGACTGAGGGGGTTGAGAGATATTCCAACCTCAAGTCATTTCTCTTGCTACACTTGTCTGCCGAAGAAGCACGCTCCCAAGCCTGCACACAATGGCACTTGCTTTGATTTCTCCAAAAGCTCTCTATGATCCTCTAAAAAAATCCAATTTTAGCTCAAGTTTCTACCCTCAATTGACAGACAATTTATTTAAGAGACTTTTAATGACCCTTGTTCCCCCTTTTGTATTGCCAAGAATTTTTTTCTTTAGAGCTCCCTTGGTGTATCTACCCCTTAGAGGGTCAACTTCAAAATGAATGACGGCAAGAAGAGGGTGTGTAGTATTCATCACGAGCCTTTCGATAAGCCCTAGAGCTCAAAAAATGGATTTTATGAAAAACTTATGACAGTTCAGGGTTCAGGGTTAAAACAAACAATCAGGACCTTTCAGGAGTTTAGTGCATTTTTCTAAGGCCTTTGTAAGTGTATGAGTAATTGAGTATGCAAATATGCCCAAAATTTAGCCTAAATTTTCAAAAATTTACCCCTTTATTTTTTGCCAAAAATGCCTATCTATTGCGATAGACGGTGCCTCTTGCGATAGACACTGGCTGTCGCATGGGGCTGTTTGTCGTGATAGATGCTGTCTGTCGCGATAGAGGGTATCTATCGTGGGGTCTTGTATGTCGTGATAGACCAGTGTCTGTCAAGATAGAGTGAGTTTATCGTCTGTCGTGGGTCTGTCTGTCACGATAGACTGATTTCTGTGGCAATAAATGGGGTTTATCGTCCGTCCTAGTTTGGTCTGTCCCGATAGACGATGTCTGTCACGATAGATGCTATTTGTCACGGGGGTATGTCTATCGTGATAGATGAGGTCTATCATCTATCATTGGCCCGTTTGTCGCAATAGATGGTGTTTGTCATGATAGACGGTCTCTATCGTGGGGTCTTGTCTATCGCGATAGGGTGAGTCTGTCGTCTGTCGTGCTTTTGGTATGTCGTGATAGACAGTGTTTGTCATGATAGATGGTCTCTATCGTGGGGTCTTATCTATCACAATAGATGGGCGTCTATCGTGATAGACGCCAACTATCGCGGGGGTCTGTCTGTTGCGATAGACGCTGTCTGTCGTGATAGGCACTGTCTGTCGCCATAGGCGCTGTTTATCGCGGTAGGTGTTGTCTGTCGCGATAGACACTGTCTATCACGATAGACTGAAAAAATGCAAATTTTTTTGAAACTTTTAGTGATTTGGAGTGATCTAATGGTGCAAGTTATCGTGCCAAGCATGCATTCAAAAAAATACAAAGTTTCTCTGTCTATCGCGATAGATAGAGGTCATCGTCCCAGGACCTATGCAGAGTTATGTCATACCTGCGCAAGATGCTGGAGATGGTGGTACAGCAAAAACCTGCGGCAAAAGCTCAAAAACACACAAAAAAAATCGCACAAAAGCTCTCTCTCGCTCTCTCTCACAAGTGAAATGAGGGAAATGAGGTGGGGAGTGGAATATGACCAAAAAGCTGAAATTTTAGTGAAGATGGAGATGGAGGTGGGAGATGGTGAGGATGATGATGGTGATGATAGTGATGCAAAAAACTAGAAAAAATAAAGAAAAATAAGGAAAAGAAAGGATATTACCTATGATTCCAATGTCTCAACTCTACGTCTTACCATCACGTGCTCATCCTCAAAGCTCTCTCCCCGACAACGGCGCCAAATTTGGTGTCACTCTAGCACATTGGCAAGTACCAATGTGAGGAGATCCACCTCATAATTTTCAATCCGTGGAGACGTGAGGACTAGTATGGACTATGAGCAAGTGAAGGCACAAGTGCGTGAGTGAGAAGCACACAAACATGCACACACATACACACACACGTGCACACAAGGCAAGAACAAAGAGAGGAACAATGGAGTTCTTTGCATTAGTCAAAAATGTCTCTTACATAAGCTCAAATCACTAACAATATAACCCCAAAAATGAGCTCTCTAGCTCTTTTTATAGTTTTTTCACAAGCTTTGGTCTTGTCCAAACCTAGTGTCTGGCCTAGTTAAAAATTAGGTTCTAGAGCCTATTTGAGGGCTCAAAACGGATTCTAAAAATTATGAAAAATGGTACGTAGCTAATTCTAATACTCCTCAAACTCGAGGACTCCTCGGCTTGAACAAAATGGAGTCTCTTCTGCCAAAAACGGGATTTACAATGTGTGTGTAGTGATGAAAATCACTTGAGTTGGAAATAGTTTATGGAAAAAAAATGATTAGGCCTTGTTACAGGATTGTGCATGACTACTCCTTTGTGCTGGTATGCTCTTTGTATAGCTTGTATGTCAACATCTGGCTCCCAGTTGGGTTCCAATGGTGGACTCTCATAGTGGTATGTTTCCATGTGTTCTGGTGACTTAGTATAGTATGCAGGTGGGCTATCTACATGGGTGGAATCGAAGCTATTAGAGTTAGGATAACTTTCAGTGATCAGGGGGGAAGAAGGTACTAAAGCCCATTGAGGTTCTCTTTTCTAGCAGCATATTTGAGTGAGACTACATTGGCTGGAGGGGGTGGTTGTTGAGCTAAACCTAGTTGAGGTCTCGGTTGAGTCTAAGAGGCATAATTTTGTGAGGGCTTATAGTAATGAGGTTGAGCATTGTACTGACCTAGGTATCTAACTAGTTGGGGATATGCTTGTGGGTAGTTATGTCAGACCACTTGTTTGTTGTATGGGCAGTCTTGTGTTGTGTGATTAGTGTACCACCTTTCAATTGTGGAGTACTGACCACTAGGGTTGGCTTGGGCTTGCGTTACATTGGGACATAGATTTTCCATATGATCACCACCACAGGTGTCACAACGTTAAAAGATGTCAACTTGGGTATTTGTTTGTTAGAGACACCTAGTTTTTGAGCCACCTTCTCAGCTAGGTCTTTTATGGAGCTAGAATGTTTTCAGGATGATTGATAGGAGCTATCTGAATCTTTGTGGACCTTTGAAAGTTTGAATTCATCCCCTAAATTATCCTCAATGTCTATACAAATCCATACACATTGCTCTAGCATTTTGGATTCCTTTAGATATACATAAGATTGTATTTAGAGCTCACGAGGCCATCCAAAAACAAAGACACTTGCTTGGCCTATGTGGGAAGTTCTAGCATTGGGCATCTCTCAATATACTATCAAAAACTACGTCATGCGAGTCTGATTGTTTCCTAGGGGGTCTATTTGAAACTCTGGATTAATGAGGAAGTGCACTTTTTGAGAACTCAGTGATGAATGACTCTAACAAGTGATGAATGTCCCTGAATTACCTTTGCTATAAAGGTTGGAACTAAGTTAAGTACGTGTTCTTTGGCATGAGTCCAAATGCATTGTATTGCATGAACATATCTTCCACTTGCTCCGCTTGCAACACTTGCTTAAACTCCGCAACATGGTCATAGGGGTCTCCTATCCTGTCAAAGTAATTTTTCATTGATGTCACTAACTAGGTAGATCTCAACATTCTTGGATGCTCATGGGGTCTAGGTAGAGGAAAGCCATCCCGACCACCTTGTGGTCTTGGTTCTCTTGGTCTCTCCATTCTATCATTTTCCATGGTCGATCTATCTCTCCCTATGGTGTGAGTAAAAATTACTTCTGGATTTCCCTTGTTCTTCTCTCTTTGGAACCCATGGGCTGAGGATGTCCCGACTCCTTGATGGCTAGTGTTCTCATTTGCTCGTGATAGGGGAAATACCAACTCCCCTCTCCATGTGTAAGCATGTCTTGCAAGATCCGACACTACGAACACTCGTTCTAATGTGTTGTCTAGGTATACTACCTTTCCAGGTGTATCTCGGTCCTTGAATTTGTAAATTGTGATTGAGATTATTTCATTTGGTTGTTCCATCCTATAGCTCCAAAATGCTTCATCAGTGTCATTATTCATGAAAAACTCAATGCTTCTGTTATCTTGAGGAACCCATTCTTGGTTTAGCATCCTTATCAATACCGATTTCCCTCTAGGTGTCCTAGGTTCATCTCCTAATGGTTCTTGCCCTTGAGCTCATGCTTCTGTCTCGGGAATGAATACACCAAAATCATTAGTGTGGTTAGGTTAATTAGTTATGATGTACATTGTTCCTTCCTTGTCTAAGTAGGAATCTCTCTCGAACTTAACCAGCAGATGTTCCAATCCAGTGGGTTTGTCAGGGTTTTGCAATTGAACAATTGACCTTCGCAAACCATCCTCATAGATGCGAGCACCTAAGTGGTTGGTTTGGACGTATTCTAACTATGTCCTATAGGGTCCTATAGGGTCCTTTGGGTCCTTCTACATAAGCTACACTTAACCCTCCTTCAGGTCTCTCTGTGTTATAAGCCATTTCAGACTCACTTGTCTCTAAGCTCAAATTGTATGTATAACTATTTAGTTGTTTAGCCCAAGAGTGTGTTGTGGTTCTCGCAGTTGCTTCTGATGACCTAAGGATTCATCAATCTTCCTTACCTATGTGCTTTCTTGATCTAAGGTTCATGAATTTATCTCCCTTGATCACTCAATATGCATTCTGATCGTCAATACTTCTTTGTTCTTAGTTACTTGTTTTGTTCTTATTTCTTTTAAACTCTTGTCTTATCTCAATGTATACGTCAAGAATCATCTTTTCGTTGTATGTTTAAGTTCTCATACTGTTGAATGTAAGTTCTTTTATTTAGGGTTTTCATTATCGTAATCTCTCAGCTTACACTTGGACTTGAGAAATTAGTGCTCTTCTACTTGAATCAGTCCTATCATCATTAAAATTCAATCAATCAATACTACTGGCACTTAGCCTGAGCTAGCAATTGACCGAAGGGGTTGAGAGTTCTTTTAATCTCTAGTCCGATTCATTGATGGATCTGGTGCCCATGAAGGCGTGCTTCCCAAGCCTTGCTTAACCCTACCCTTTGCCTTGCTTTGGTTGCCCTTGGATGACTCTTAATAGACCTATGAAAATCCAAAGTTTAGAGCAATCCTTAACTTTAATGGATAGGCAGTTTGTTGAGTACACTTTTAAGGGTCCTTTTTCTCTTTCTGAAATCTCCAGGTGCCCCTTGGGTTTCCTAATCCCATAGAAGTGTCAACTTAATTTATCCTATCTAAATATCAGCACAATAATCTTAAGAAAATAGGTGACACTGTGTAGGATTTGAAACCAGCTTTCCAACGATCTCTAGAGCTCAAAAAATAGGTTTCACATGAAAACGTTATGATGGTTCAAGCTCTTGGGGGTTAAAAAAAGCAAATAGGATCTCTTCAATCATAATCTAAGGAGCCCCAAAGATGCAGCAATTACTAAAAAATTACTCAAAATTGGTCTCAAAATCGCCAAAAAATCAAAAACTATTTTTTTTCTTTTTAGTTGGATCATCACAATGGTCTCCTAGGATCGTGATGGTGATGAACCGTCACGATGGTCTCAGCCCATCGTGATGGTATGACACAATAACGATGGTCTAGAGGTAGTCAAGATGGTCTGCACAAAGCACATCATTGCGATGGTCAACAATAAGCGAGTCTTCGTGATGGTCAACAATAAGCAATTCATCATAATGTTCTAGGGTGCACATGATGCAATGGCTTGAGTCTAATGAAACATCACGATGTCATGATCTAATCATGATGGTCAAGGGTCAAATGAGTCGTTGTGATGGTCCAAAGACGAGATGGTCTTGGAGCATCATGATGGTGTGAGCCAATCGCAATGGTGTAGAGTGGGTGTGATCCTCATGGTGGTATACCTGAATCATCACGATGGCCTTAGACCATCGCAATGGTCACAAACCATTGTGATGGCATGAGCTCATCATGATTGTTCGATCACGTTGTGATGGCATGAGCCAATCATGATGGTGATGCCTCGTCGCGATGGTGTGATCCAATTGTGATGGTTCACCAAAATGCAAATTTCTTGAATGCATCTATGGATTCCTCTATGTGCAAGTACGCTCTATACCATGCCAATGATGTAATCTCAAAAAGGTGAAGTTCTTAGACCATCGTGATGGTCTGAGACCTACAACAAAAATGACAAGGTTTTATCATTTTAAAATGTGTTTTGGCATATGAGTACAATAATGTTATAATATAAGTTAGACGTACTCAAGCTAAATAATAACACAATAAGAGCAACAAATATTTTTTCTTGAGTTGGATGTTTGTAGGATCTTCATTGGGGAGGAGACTTCTCAAGAGCTCACCAATCCTAGTTATGTTGTAGGATGGGCTTGCTTAAGCATGAAGTTCCACAAGCTAAGTTGTACACCCAAGCCCTCAAAACCAGTTGCGTGAATCAATGAACCTAGTTGTATCTCAATCATCTATCTTTGAAGGTTGTAAAAAAATGTGAGTCATGCGAATCATGTGAATCTGGATGTATCAAGTGTTGTATCCTTGAGGATGTATCCAAAACAGCTTAAATGCAAGAAGCTCAAGTCAAAGACCAAGGAAGAGGCATTCAATGACAAGTTTGGATGTATGGGGAGATTTAAAAAATGTGTTGCTTGGGTATGAGGATTGCATAAGATCCTTAGTTCACAAACCTCTCTCAAGATCACTACTTAGGGTGGCTAGCTGAGCTTGTGGAAACCTCCTGGTTCGATGAGCCTATCCTAGAGCGATATATGGATAGGTGACCTCCTCGGAAGTGTGCCATGCAGAGTTTGTATTCCATAGTGGACTTTCACAAGGTTCATTGTGCCGATCTCATATTAGATATCTTCTCTGACGTTCAAAATTCTTGTTTCCATGAATTAGCTTGTTGTCTATTTACGCTGAAAAAATACAAATTCATGGTACTGGTTCATTAGAATCATCAATATTTTCTAACGACATGATTTTATGGCTTTCTATAACTAAAAGGAGAAAACAAAAAAAAAACAGTCTTTTTAACTGCTACGGTAAAATAATAGATGGACTGTGTTCATAATATATCATTTTTTTAAAAATGGAGGTTTAGCAAGTGCCTATTCCTTCGAGCTTTAACTTTGAAAGAACAAATTGTACGAGTGAATGGATATAATACCCAGGGGACCTCCCGTATCTCACAAAGCAGAAGTTAAACAAGATTATAACTCATTTTCAACTGATTTAAGCTAGTCAAAACCATTATATGGGTTAAACTCTAGATCTCCACTTTAAGAAACCAAAGACTCAACAATCGGACGTGGACTATAAAAGATCATTATTTTTTTAATTTTATTAAATGGAGGTTCGGCCAAAGCTTACTCCCCCGAGCTTTAACTTTGAAATTGCAACTTTACAAGGAAGGGCATAGTACCCATGGGACCCCCCTTATCCCACAAGAACAGGAATTTACATAGCTGGGTTAAACGGCGATCACAACTACCACAGGGCAGAATAAGCGGTGGCACGTCAACCACATGATACATCATTCCAAGTTAACATGTCCCTTACAAATGCTGCCAATGGGAGTTGAACCTTCGCCCCCGCCTCAAGAGGCGAGAGACGCAACCTCCAAGACAACGGCCTCGAACCTGTAATAGATCATTTTGCTATACACTAAGCAGCAGGCCATTCATTTCCTCTTTGAAACCTTTTGAAGGATGCTCCGCGTTAACTTGCTCATCAAACCACTGTAGGAATAATACACTATTCTTCGAAGGTTTTGTTGATTTTGTGTTTTGTCTTTTTCTGTCGTACTCTCAAAACGCAGTGTGTGTCCTTACATTTTTGTTTTTTTTGAGGCAACAAGAAAAAAGGATGAATGAATGAAGGGAGTATACATCAAGTGCAACCTTTTGAAGGATGCTCCGCGTTAACTTGCTCATCAAACCACTGTAGGAATAATACACTATTCTTCGAAGGTTTTGTTGATTTTGTGTTTTGTCTTTTTCTGTCGTACTCTCAAAACGCAGTGTGTGTCCTTACATTTTTGTTTTTTTTGAGGCAACAAGAAAAAAGGATGAATGAATGAAGGGAGTATACATCAAGTGCAGAGGGCAAGTCCCCAAGTACAAAGAAAGGGGACGAGGACCTCTACCCAACCAGAAAACCATCTGCAAAATTTGTTGTCTTTGATAAAAATAGGACTATTATAGGTTTTTCTTTGATGATATTGAAAACATGAGCCTCATCAAGTGGGGCGTTACAGATGGCTTTAAAACTAGCAAGGCCAGAATTATACAAGGTTTTTCTCAAAGAATACATAAAGTTCTTTTTGTCGGAATCAAATACAGATTGATTTCTACTTCTCCAAATATTCGAGAGGATAATTCATCTCCAAATGTTCCACGATGCAAGATCCATTCTATAACAACAACCCAACAAGTCTTCTTTAGTTCCTAAAACATGGTTGGAAGTACTCTTCAAATAGGGTTGAAGCAACAGCCAAACATTCTTGGCATGATTGCAGTCCAAAAAAAGATGGGAGAAGTCTTCGACCCTGCCATAAAAGGTACAAATCCCTTCATTGATCTTAATCTTCTTACTCTTGTTGCTAGTCCAAAGACCGTTATGTATGATAAGCCATTGGATAAAGAAATGCTTTATATTGAACGGGAAAGCCATAAGCATTTAAATCGATGCCTCCATTGGTGACTGTTCCAATGCACCTGCCTTCTCTTATTAAGTAAATGAGAAATAATATCAACAATGCTTTGGACGATTTGAAATTTCTCAGCATCAACTTAGCAACATTAGTAAGCTTTACATCCTTGCTAAAGAAACTCTCCAACTTGATCTTCATGAATTCCCTTTGCCTCAGTAGAACGAGTTTGCAAGAAGAGGACAAATCAGTAGAGTGGATTATGTCTTTAGAGATCATCTCATCACTTGTAAAAAAAGTTCTTCCAAGTCAACAAGCCCTTCTTGAATAATTTTTCCTCTTTGATAAAAATAGGACTTTGATAAAAATAGGACTATTGTTCCATAGGACAAGCCATCCACACCAAGTGGACTCATTCTAGTAAAATTGTAAGTTATTGATAAATTCCTAGGGTGCATTGAATTGTTGTTTCACACTCGTCCAATTTATCTAGATCCTAGACATAAGAGAGCTTCCAACATGGGGAAAAAAAAATATGAGGAGACACAATGATATCCCATAAAGAACTATTAGTCGAGGATTTATACTAATGCATATAAAAAACATGATTTTTCTATTTAAGAAGGTGAGCCCAAATGTCTTCATTGTTGATGCATCTAACCACCCATTTAGCAGCCAAGTTAGGAGCCATTTTAGTAGGACACATGATTCCAAGACCTCTATCTGATTTGGGAAGACAACAAATACTCCAAGAAACTTTGGCATTTTTGTTATTTTGGGTATATCCACCCCACAGAAATCTCCTTGCAAGAGTAGTGGCTTAGTTCATTTGCTTCTTAGAGGGGAGCCAATGAGCCAAGAAATAGGTCAAAGTAGGTAACATAAAGTGATTTAAACAAAAGTTCTATGGGAAATAGTGCTCTATAGAGATACCAAGTGAAAAAATATTTCCTAAACTTATCAATAACCCTTTGCCACCTTTTTTGAAAAGAAATCTTGAGCCCCATAGAAATACCTAGAAGTCTGAACACACAACCATCCTTAATAATCTCACAACCAATTCTAGAGATGTATTCACGAAAAATGTTATTAGAAGCTTTGAAACTTGTTTTGTGTGATTAACCCTGGATCCACTAACAAGACAAAATACATCAAAACAATCAAGAAAATCAATAGAAGAGTTAGAATCAGCTTTAGTGATCATATTTGTATCATCTACAAACATTTGCAATCCAAGCTAGAAGGTAGAGTTAGGAATTTGAATACTTAAATTTTTCCATGATCCATGGCATCCTTAACCACCCAACCCAGAGAGTCACTGGTAATGGCAAACAACAAAGGAGCAAGAGGGAAACCTTGCCTAATGGATCTATGTAACTTAAAGGGATCAGACATGGAACCATTAATAACAACTCTAGAGTAAGCATTACCAAAAAGAGAGCTCATGTACTTAATAAAATTCTTCCCAACTCCAATGTTATGATGGGATTAAAGAATGAAATCCCACTCTATTCTATCATAGGCCTTGTCAAAGACAATCTTGAAGAAAAGAACCTTGACTCATCTCATTAGCATACTCCATGCCGTCCCAAAAGGGAGATGATAGCATCAAGAATGTATCACCATTTAATAGATCATTTTTACTAAAGGAGGATGAGTTGATTTTTTAAGGGGCTAAGTTTCCTAGCAAGAGTAGAGGCAAAAAGCTTTTAGATAGAGGTGAGACAAGTAAAAGGTCTACAATAATTTAGGTGATCATCTTTGTTACCTTTCTTGTGAATAAGTCTTATAACTCAAGTATTGATATGAAGAGGGAGAAAACATTTTCTAGAAGCCTCTTCCCAAATCAAGAGAATGAAGAGGGGTTAGAGAATCTTTTAATTTCATGAAGAACTCATTAAGAATACCATCAATACTAGGAGATTTATGAGGTTTCAATTTATCAATGGTTTCTTTAATCTCATCGACAAAGAGGCATAGGTCCAACACAATAGCCATGCTTTTAGGAACCCTTTTTTTTCCTTTTCAGAGTGATGGTAGCTCTGGCACTCGAGATATCCTCCCCCCACTTGGGAGAATCAGAGAAAAAATTCATAAAGAAGCTTCTAGCCTCCTATAAGTCTTGCTCCATATTAAGCGTACTCCCACCATTCCTGTTAGTCAGCAAAGGGATGTTCCTTAACTTTATTTTTTTTTTCATCCAAGAGTACATAGACTTGTCATGCCTATCCATACCCCTCCCCCCCCGAAAAAGAAAAAAATCTCTTGAAGTAGCAATATCTTCACTAGCCTTAAGATACTTCTCCATGTTCAATTTATGTTGAAGACCAAGAAAAGCTTGGGTATTACTATGTCTCTCGACCTTTTCAAAGTGTTTAGATAATGTAATTTCTTCTTTTAGCACAGATATCTTTAGAAAGCTGCTTAGAAAAAAATACTCTCCAGATGTCTTTCACAGACTTCTCTAAGGCCCTAGCTAGGGAGGAGACAAATGAAAAGTGGTAGGAAATGATTCTTTTGACATTATCAATGACCAACATAAGATTAAGCAACTTGGCAACAAGGTGAGGTCACCTAACTTTGAAACTAGGGGAGCTAGTCTTGAGGACAATTTGAAGGGGTTTATGGTCAGATAAGAGCAGGGAATACTCAAGACTGCATTTCATGTCCCAAAACCCATTGATGAAATTAAAATTAGAGTAGCAACTATCAAGTCTAGCAGCCAAATGCGCACTCCTAGTTTGATTATTAGACCAAGAGAAGACAATATATCTAGAGATGTCAATTGAGTCATGCTTTTGATAGAGATTATATCAAGCATCATATTCATGGCCAAAAATTGTATTCCCTTTGTAGTTGAGTCTATCAGAGATAGACGTGACCATGTTAAAATCACCAACGAGGATGAGGGACCCATTTAAGGTATTCAACTCATCCCAACGAACCCTCCTAGAATTGTTACAGTTGGGAGCATAAATACAAATTGAAGAAACCTTAAAGGAGTCTTTTAAAGTCACTAAAATTGGCTGATGTAAGTGACTCCAACAAACATTATCAATAAAGTGATTGATAATGCTTCATAGTATACCAATTGAAATCATTAGAGATAACTTTGAAATTAGCCAAAAGATTGGGATCCCCAATTTTAACCTCTTGTAGACATAGGAAGTTAAGGAAAGACTAAAGTTCTCCTAACTAATTACCAATAACTTTGGCTCTAACTAGTCATTCAGCCTCTTAATATTCAAAGAAACAATATCTAGATTATACATAGGAAACGAGATAAGAAGCGAGGAAAGATTACTTCCTACTTGACATTGTAGGCTTATAACTAGATATAGAGTTTCTAATCACATTTTTCCTTTAATTCTTTGAAACCATCAGGGAAGGAGAAGAACATTCCTTAGCCCCTGTCATATGAACATCTGTAGAACTAGTAGTTTCTTGAGCTAGAGCTTCCATTTTCTGAAGGTCTGGTTTATCTAGTTCTTATGTAAAAGCTTGGATAGAAGAAATACGATTACAGCTAGTGGGGCCTTGGTCGTTATTATATTCATCACTTACAGTAGTAGGAGGTGGGAGTTTTTTTTACCAACCATAGTTCAACCTTCCTCCCCCTATTGAGGAATATTGATAGGGGCCTTTTTCTCACTATGCGATGAGTGAACACGAAAGTGAGTCTTAGAGTTTGGCGAGACATTCTCTTTTTCATAATTCTCATCCTCCATATCAAAATTACAAGAGAAATCATCAAAATTAAAAACATCTTCTAGTAAGATACCAAAAGAGTTGGAAATCTTATTTGATTTCTTCTTGGAATTTTTATTAACCCCTTTCTGATATTGGAACCTCCTGCTTTCCGATTACTTGACTGCACATTGCCCTTGTTCTCTTGAAGTCCTAGAATTAGAAGTGATAATTTTTAACAAAGGGAAATCTTTTATCAAGTGGTCCTTTTTGTAGTAATTATAACACGCATGTGGAAGATTTCTATATGATACTTTTTGTTCATGTAGATATTTTCCATTTGAGTCCTTAATAATAATAAAGGTTTTAATTTTTTTAGACACATCAACTTCCACTAGTATCTGGGGATCCCACTTAGGGTTTATTCCATTAACCCTTGACTTATGCCCAAGCACCTTACCTAACCTCTTTCCAAGATTGTCAACTCGAGGGTAATAATCGGCTCGGAGAGCAAGCAATTCAACCCAAATAGGGAGGTTAGTAGGCTTGGGGTCTCTTGGATTAAAAGCAACTTTCCATTTAAAGAAGGAGAGCATAGTTAGTATCATCAAAGAAGAAAAGGAAAAAAATATTTGGTAGATATTGAACATGTTTGAAATAGATTCTTCTTCTTTCCCAATTCACTTTTATCCATTGCTTTAGAGAATCTTGAGTAGGATGGGGACCATTACATAAACCAATAATAACGTTTTCAATAAGTTGTGAATGCCACATGTCCAATGATCCTCTATCTATAACTAGAGTGACGTCCTCTATGCCACTAGAATCATCAAGAATGATTTTGTAAAGATTATCTTGAATCTTTTCTTTGCCCTTATTGATACTTGAGATGTTAGGGTTTTTAGAGATACCTAGCTTATCTTGAAAATCAAAGATAGATCAAGAAGGTCCTCTAAGCGAGTCCAGATAGCTTTTAGATGGGGAACCCTCAGTGGTTACTAATTGGCTTATCACAACAACTATGACATTAGGTTTTACAGAGTTGCCTACCTTCAAGAGATTTTCAAAACCAGAAATGGAAGGGCTTGCTAACGATTCTACATAACTCTTGGTAGGAGATCCCCCATTGACCATACCTTCTTGGTTATTACCACTAGTGGTTCGACTAGCATCGTTGTGGTTCATTACCGTGAAACCATTTCTGAGTCCATCATGCAAAGCCATAAAAAAAAGAACTGAAAAATGGAAACAACAAGACAACTTCCCTATTCTCAATTAGCTCTGATCAAGGGGAACCTATGGCAGGTCCAATCGACACTAAGCCTCCCAACGTCACCCCATTGAGGAGTTTGCATACCACGAACAGATCACAAGAAGGGCCCTAGGAGCCACAGACGATTCTCATGCACTCAGGGGAGCATAGCAGGCTCTAGAGCTAGGGTTTGGTCCATCCCTACATATTTCTTTTTCTTTTGAAGAGAACAGAAAGTTAGATTAATGATGGATTGTAAAGTTGTACAAAGGGTAGGGCCCCCACCAAGATGAAGAGATCAAGTCCATAGGACAATACAGAAAAAGAACCACAGGCCAGCAGGTCTCAAACAGAGGACAGACTACTATAGTTATAGACCAAGAAACACTCTTCAGCAGTTAAGTACATATCAGGGCCATTTTCAAATCTAGTTACAAAGTAAAGCTTAAGTAAGGAGTCTCTCCATTGACTAATAAGGGTAGTCTGGAGATGACCTGGCACAGAAAAGTCTTCAGCAGGGGTTGTTTTACAGTAGTGATACTCTTCAAAAGCCAAAGACCTAAAATTTTGAGCAAAAGAGTACAGAGAGGCTTTTCTATGTCTACTCCAAACAGCATCATTCCTGCTCTTCCAAATGCTCCAGAGAGTCAGAGCCCTCCATAAGTTCCACATCACAATATCCATTTTGTTACAGCATCCAAGAAGGACTTCCTTGTAGGATAAAGAAATGTTGAACTTTTGACAATAAGGTTGTAGAAATTTCTAGTAGCCCTCTACATGAGAATAGTTATAGAAAAGGTGGGGGAGATCCTCCACAGTGACATAGAAGACACAAGCTCCATCATTAATCTTCAGCTTCCTGGTTTTAGCTCCACACCAGACACCATGATGAATTATTAGCCTGAGAATAAAAGATTGCTTGATGTTCATGGGAAATTCCCATAAGCAATTAAATCTGTGTTTTAACTGCCTAGAGTTCCAACAGACATTCCATCTAGTGTTAAGTTTTCGTATGATCAGGTTAATAGACCCTTTCCTTCTTTTGAAGCTTTACAAAATGTCCTTAGCAACATCTTTTAGCAGAACAATACTATATGATGTACAGTTGGGTAGTTTGTCCTGGAGCATATCCTTGTGCATGAAGAGAACCTGCAGATAATCAGAAGAAAGGTCAGTGTTACTGAAAATCTGAGTCACAGACATGATCTCACCACCAACTATAAGATCATGCCAATTGGAGAATCCTTTTTTGCAGCATTTGTGTTCTTTGATCCCAATGTCCCCATTGTGCCAAAGAGAGATCCAACCAGTCCAGATACTTTCCGGCAAAAAGAAGTCAACTCACTTACAAAATTTAGAGTTCAGAGTGTACCCTTTTTTCGCCAACATCCAGGAATCCCGAAACGTGCAACAAAGTTTAGTACCAATATGGGAATATAAATTGGGAGAGGCTATGATATCCCACAAGGAATGGTCTTTCCAGGATTCATAATCGAGCAAGGAAAATTTATTTGTGTTTCTTTTAATAAGTAAAGCCCAAAAATCATTTGAATCAATTGATCTGAAAACCCATTTGGCAGCTACGTTGGCAGACATCTTAAGAGGAAAAAGTATTCCCATTCCTCCTTCCTTTTTGGGGAGGCAACAAATCTTCCAGGACACTTTGGGCACTGAATTGTGTTGCATGCTACCCCCCCCCCTGTTGGTGCATATCAATCACCAATTGAAGATTTGGAATAAAGAAAATGGACACATTCACAAGAGTGAAGGACATGTATACATATGTACATTAGTTATGACATAGGTTACATATACTTATGCTTTGATGAGAGTTTGTACATAGATGCCTATAAATACTTTTGGAAAATGTCGGGCAGAAAGAGAGCAGAAGAGAGAAGACAAAGAGAGACTATGTATGAGCATAGGAATAGAGAAATGAGTGATTGTAAATGTCAATAGACTGATGAGAAAGTAGTTGAAGTCTCTCTCAATTGTAGTTGTAGTCTTCTCCTGAAATGAAGAAAATATTGCGCCCGATGTTTCTGCGTCTACTCCGTCTGTGGTAGATCATTTGTGAAATCCTTTTGAGGATATCTAAGTTGTTAGTTAATGAGTTTGTGGTTTGAATTTTAGAGTCTAATTGTAAACAGGTGAAGAGAATTGCTGATAGGAACATTCACATTTGTTGAGTGTTCACAGCTCTCTGAAACAGGCGCACATTTCGAGTCCAAAGAAATGAGTAGTGCTCAGTGCACAGTGTAAAGTTTTACACATATGATAGCTTAAAATCTAAGTTGAGAGATAAGCTATCTTCAGTCAAAAGGATTTGGTAAAACGGGTTCGACATTGTGAGAACCAAAGTTAAGAAGTTAGGGGTGTAAAATTGACTGTTCTTAGTAACAGTTTCTGACATAGGTAACTTGTGAAGTTGATTTCTCAAGTTATACTAAAGCTTTTGAAGTAATTCAACTTGGAGGTGGTGCGCAATCCCTAGGAGATAATTCATACAAAGTTTCATAAAAAACTTTACACATTTGATAAGTCAATGTGAAGAAATTCTGCAGCAGACTTTTCTGTGTTTCATCTTCTTCACAGATTTTCTCAAAGTTGATAATTTGAAGTTTGGACCTCTAATTTAGTGAAGGTTTTGACTTACTCTTGATATAGAGGTGTTCTAAATTCAAGAGTAGGTTGTTCTGATGGAGATTAACACTCTCCATCAGTGGTATCAGAGCAGGAGACATCAAATCAAGGAAAGGAAGGTCCCGACTGCTGCAGATTCAAGAAGTTCAACATTTGAAGAGCTAAGAAGTGAAAGCTTGGAGTCAAAAGCCTGAGGAGAAGACTACTCGACATCAAGAAAGGCAAAAGGAGCCTAATTCGAAGTAAAGGTACATACATTGCTTGTAAAGCTTGAAGTTTTCAATACACAGGTGGACACAAGATGGGAGATGCTCTACAGATAGAGAAATTGGATAGGGAAAACTATCCTGCATGGTCAATGAGGATGGAAGCTCATCTTATGAGCAAAGATTTAATTGGTTACATCACAGGAGAAGAAGAGAAGCCAGAATTCAGAGATCCTAGTGTTCCAACTAGGGAAGAGTTAGCAGATCTGAAAAATTGGATGAAGAAAGATGCTCAAGCTAGGAGCATTATCTATATGGGAGTCAATGATTACTTGTTACCTCATATTAGAGGTCTTGAAAGTGCAACTGACATATGGAATGCTTTGGAGGAGCATTTCCAGAACACTACAAAGTCAAGGAAGGCATCCTTATGGGCAGAGTTTACTACCTTCAAGAAGAAGGCCTCTCAATCCATCTCAGACTATGTAACAAGGATGAAAGATATTGCAGATGCTTTAGGAGCTGTTGATGAAGACATTGAGGAAGATAAATTGGTAAGGCAAATCCTTACAGGGTTGAGAGGTGATGACAAATGGAAGCCATTTATTTTGTCTACAGAACTTTCACTTGACCATTTCACTCCTGATTTAAATCAATTGTTAGGTCATATGCTAACATTTGAGCAGGATGTTAAAGGAGATGGTGACAAGAGTACAGGTCATGCAATGTACTCAAAGGACAAGAAGAAGAATAGCAAAGGAAAACAGCAAGCAGGTGAAGATGAAGGAACAACTACTCAAGCCAACTTCCTAAGAGGAAGAGGAGGTGGCAAAGGTAGAGGAAGAGGCAGGAACAATAAAGATGGAGGCAAAGCTTGCTGGATTTGTGGTAAGACAAATCACTTAGCTAATGATTGTTGGCACAATACTCAGAATAATAATGGATATAGTCAAAACTATAATGCAAGAGGAAGAGGTGGCAGAAATCAAAGAGGTAATTACAGAGGTAGAGGTGGAAGGAATTACTTTGGAAGAAATGCAGGTAGAGGATTCCAAAGTCAACAATACAACAACACCTACTACAATTATGCTTCAGATCAAAAGGAAGATTCAACATTGATAATGAATGCAACTTGTGAAAGGCAGAGTGAAGATCAAAGAGTCTTGTACATTGACTCAGGATGTAGCAATCACTTGAGTGGTAACATATCTTTGATGACTGATTTGGAAAGTAAAGTTTTTAATCATGTTGTTCAAACAGGTGACAACACAAAGCACAATGTGAAGTCAATTGGATCAGTGAAGGCCAAGGATGGAAGTACCTTATTGAGTAAGGTCTTGTATGTTCCTACAATCCCTAAGAATTTGATAAGTGTAGGTCAAATTGTTGAAAAGGGATATGAAGTAAGGTTCACTAATGATGGAGTATATGTGGAAGACCCTAGCCAAGGGTATAAACAGATTGTTTCAGGGAAAAAGGAAGGAAGATTGTTTACATTGAAGATTCAAGGCAACATTGGTCATGCAATGTTCACATATGGAGGACGTAAGATCTCTGAGTTAGATCTTTGGCACAAGAGGCTTGGACATTTCAATGAAAGAGGTATTAAAGATATGGTTAACAATGGTTCAGTGCTTGGATTGCCTAATGTTGCAGGTCAACATATGACATACAAATGTGAGGCATGTCAATTAGGTAAGGCTCATAAACATTCCTATTCCAAGCATGGTTTTATGCACTCAGAGAAGCTTGAGTTGGTACACACAGATGTGTGGGGACCATCAAAAGATTTCAGTATAAATGGATCGAGGTATTATGTGATTTATGTTGATGATGCTACTAGGTGGATCACTATCTATGTGATCAAAGATAAGTCAGAAGTGTTTAATACATTTAAACACTATCATGCATATGCAGAAAGAATTACAGGTCATAAGTTGAAAAGACTAAGCTTAGTCAGATGGAGGGGGAGAGTATTTCTCAAATGAGTTCAGTGATTACTTATGGAATGCAGGTATAAAAAGGGAAGTTACTTGCAGGTACTCTCCTCAACAAAATGGTGTTGCAGAAAGGAGAAATAGAACTCTTGTTGAGTTTGCAAGATCCATGATGAAGGAGAAAAATTGCCCTAATTATTTGTGGGCTGAGGCTGTAAATACAGCCACTTATTTGGTCAATAGGTTACCATGTAAAGCCTTGCAGGGTATGACACCATATGAGGCTTGGTGGGGTAAGAGACCTACCTTGGATCATTGCAGAGTTTTTGGGTGTGTGGCATATGCATATGTGCCATCACAATTAAGACACAAATTGGAACCTAAAGCTGAAAAGTATGTTTTCATTGGCTAT
Organism: Ceratopteris richardii; assembly: GCA_020310875.1. NCBI lineage: Eukaryota > Viridiplantae > Streptophyta > Polypodiopsida > Polypodiales > Pteridaceae > Ceratopteris > Ceratopteris richardii. The sequence goes on along the minus strand of CM035424.1, from coordinate 21,083,415 downwards.
GATGACAAGCAGATGGGCTATAGATTATGGAGTCCATCAACAAAGCAATTTATGGTTTCTAAGGATGTTACATTTGATGAACAAAGCACTTGGTATGCAGGTACAATCAAAATCAATACAGATGATGAAGAAGAAGTGAGTCAAAGAAAAGGTAAATCAAAAGTTCAAATATTTGATGAGCAAGAGAATAATGAAGTGCAGGTTGAAGTGGAAGAGACACCAAGATTTGATCCTGAATGTGAAGAGCCAGAAACCTCAAGGAGTGGAGAACTCAGAAGGTCAACAAGAAATAGGTGGCAACCTACAAGGTATAGTTATGATACTTCATTTCTAGCCACAAAAGATTATGCTTATATGGTGAATACAGATGAAGACCCTTCTACATATGAAGAGGCAAAAGGTAAGGAAAAATGGGAGAATGCTATGCAGGAGGAACATGATGCACTATTGGAGAATCAAACTTGGGATTTGGTTCCTAAACCAAATAGTCAGAAGATTATTGGATGCAAGTGGGTCTACAAGACAAAAAGGTTTGCAGATGGAAGTGTGTCTAGATACAAAGCTAGACTTGTTGTCAAAGGCTTTGCTCAAACATATGGTATTGATTATGATGAGACCTATAGTCCTGTGGCAAAGATGACAACCATAAGGACACTTATTGCTATTGCTGCATGTAAAGGTTGGAAGCTATGTCAACTTGATGTGAAAAATGCTTTTTTGAATGGTTATATTTCAGATGATGTATTTATGGAGCAACCTCAAGGTTTCAGAGATAAAAGGTATCCAGATCATGTGTGCAAGCTCAAGAGAGCTTTGTATGGCTTGAAGCAGGCCCCAAGGGCATGGAATTATAGACTTGTGAAGTTTCTAAAAGAACTTGGTTTTCAGGTGTCTAAAGCAGATAGTAGCTTGCTTGTCAAGGCAAGTGAAAATGGTTTCATATACATGTGCATATATGTTGATGATATAATTCTTACAGGTACAGATGAAGAAGGAATACAAAAGCTTAAGAGGCAAATGGAAAAGGAGTTCAAGATAAGTGACTTGGGAGACTTATCATACTTCTTGGGCATGGAGATAACATATACTCAACATGGAGTATTTGTGACCCAAGAAAGGTATTTGAAGAACTTGTTAATCAAGTTTAAAATGGATGATTGCAGGGTAGCACCTACACCAATGGAGGTGAATCACAAATTGAGTAAGTATGGAGGTGAAGAATTCAAGGACATGAGACAATATCAGAGTTTGGTTGGTAGCCTTATCTATGCTACTCTAACTAGACCTGATCTATCATATGCAGTAGGGGTTTTGTCTCAATTTATGCATTGCCCAAGGAAAGAACATTGGATTGCAGGACAAAGGGTGTTGAGGTACATTAAGGGTACACTCAATGAAGGTTTGTATTATGGGTTTACCTCAGATACAAATATCAAAATTTATAGTGATGCAGATTGGGCAGGTAATCCAGATGATAGAAGGTCTACATTTGGATACATGTGTTATGTGGGAGATAAACTTATCTCATGGTGTTCCAAGAAGCAACATACAGTTGCTTTATCTTCTACAGAAGCAGAATATAAAGGCATGGTTGAAGCTGCAAAGGAAGTAATTTGGGTCAAGACATTGATGAAGAGTCTTGATATTATGCATGGGGTACCAATCATATATGGAGATAACATGAGTTCATTGTATTTAGCTGCTAATCCTGTTTTTCATGCCAGGACCAAACACATTGAGATTCAGTATCATTTTCTAAGAGAGAAAGTGATGGATAAGGAGATTGAAGTCATACATACTTCAACAAAGGATCAGATAGCTGATATGCTTACAAAGAGCTTGGATGGACCAAAGCTACAGAAGTTTAAAGACATGGCAGGTATAAAGAAGAAAGGAGAAACCTCAATTGATGATTGAGGGGGAGCTGTTGGTGCATATCAATCACCAATTGAAGATTTGGAATAAAGAAAATGGACACATTCACAAGAGTGAAGGACATGTATACATATGTACATTAGTTATGACATAGGTTACATATACTTATGCTTTGATGAGAGTTTGTACATAGATGCCTATAAATACTTTTGGAAAATGTCGGGCAGAAAGAGAGCAGAAGAGAGAAGACAAAGAGAGACTATGTATGAGCATAGGAATAGAGAAATGAGTGATTGTAAATGTCAATAGACTGATGAGAAAGTAGTTGAAGTCTCTCTCAATTGTAGTTGTAGTCTTCTCCTGAAATGAAGAAAATATTGCGCCCGATGTTTCTGCGTCTACTCCGTCTGTGGTAGATCATTTGTGAAATCCTTTTGAGGATATCTAAGTTGTTAGTTAATGAGTTTGTGGTTTGAATTTTAGAGTCTAATTGTAAACAGGTGAAGAGAATTGCTGATAGGAACATTCACATTTGTTGAGTGTTCACAGCTCTCTGAAACAGGCGCACATTTCGAGTCCAAAGAAATGAGTAGTGCTCAGTGCACAGTGTAAAGTTTTACACATATGATAGCTTAAAATCTAAGTTGAGAGATAAGCTATCTTCAGTGAAAAGGATTTGGTAAAACGGGTTCGACATTGTGAGAACCAAAGTTAAGACGTTAGGGGTGTAAAATTGACTGTTCTTAGTAACAGTTTCTGACATAGGTAACTTGTGAAGTTGATTTCTCAAGTTATACTAAAGCTTTTGAAGTAATTCAACTTGGAGGTGGTGCGCAATCCCTAGGAGATAATTCGTACAAAGTTTCATCAAAAACTTTACACATTTGATAAGTCAATGTGAAGAAATTCTGCAGCAGACTTTTCTGTGTTTCATCTTCTTCACAGATTTTCTCAAAGTTGATAATTTGAAGTTTGGACCTCTAATTTAGTGAAGGTTTTGACTTACTCTTGATATAGAGGTGTTCTAAATTCAAGAGTAGGTTGTTCTTTTGGAGATTAACACTCTCCATCACCCCCCCCCCCCAAAGAAATCTCCTAGCTAGTGCAATAACATGTTGAAAATGCTTTTTGTTGGGAGTCCAACAAGACAAGAAATACACTAGAGTGGGAAGAACATAATGATTCAACACAAAGACTCTATGAGATAAAGAATTTTGGTAGGCATACTAGTGGAATAACTTATATCTAAATTTTTGCATCACCCAATCCCACTTTTGATTGAAAGAGACCTTGAAGCCCATAGGGATACCGAATAATCTAAATATTTCTCCATCTTTTATAATGTCACATCCAATAGAAGAAGTGCAATTAGGTATGTGGTTAATGGAGGATCTGAGGGCTATTTTTTTATGGTTGACATGAGAGCCACGAACAAGGCAAAAAATATGAACACAATCAAGCATGCAATGAGCATAGGTGTCATTGGCCTTAACAACCATGTTGGTGTCATTAGCAAAGGCTTGGAGGCACAATTGGTTGTCTGAACCTAGGATACAGATACCCTCAATCTGCTTGTTCTCTATAACATCTTTTATAATCCAACCAAGGGCATCACTGGCTATGGCAAAGAAGGGGCTAAAGGGCAGCCTTGCCTAATAGATCTTCTAAGTCTAAAGGGGGAAGAAAGGGTTCCATTGATGGAAAGTTTGGAGTGAGCATTATCAAAAAGGGTGCTAACACTCCTAATGAACCTAGATCTAGCCCACTATCATGCAGAGATTGTAGAACAAAATCCCACTCAATCCTATCATAGGCTTTGTCAAAGTCTATCTTGAATAAGAAATAAGGCGGATTGGACTCTTGGACACAATTAATTCCTTCCCATAGGGAAATAATGGCATCAAGGATGAATCTTCCTTTTATAAAGCCCTTTTGTTCAGGAAGAATAATATCCTTCATTATGGGGCTTAGTATCCTAGCCAGGGTAGAGGCAAAGATTTTATAGATGGTGGTAAGACAGGTGATGGGTCTCCAATTGTTCAGATCCTCTTAAGGTCCTTTCTTGTGAATCAGCTTTATGACTCCACTATTGATTTCAATAGGAAGAGTTCCTTTGGTAAAAGAATCTCTCTAGATCAAGAAAATAAAGGGAGTCAGGAAATCTTTAAGCATAATGAAAAACTCATTTGGAAGGCCATCAAGGCCAAGAGTTTTGTAGGGTTTCAATTTACCTATGGTTTCTTTGATCTCACCAATAGTGAAGGGCACGTCCAGCAAGGTAGACAGTCTAGTAGGAATAGTTTTCTTCCTTTTAAGAGCAATGAAGGCCATGGCTCTACAAATACCCTCCCCCCCCCACTTGGGTGAACCTGCGAAAACATCAGTAAAGAAGTGGGTACCCTCCTGCAAATTCTCCTCAACAGTGACAACATAACCACCTGACTTTTTCATCACCATAGGTATGAAATCTTTACTCTTTTTCTTCTTAAGCAGAGAGAACATACTTTTGTTAGGTCTATCAAGATTTCAGCCCAAAACTCTCTTGATGAAGAGAGAATACCTCTAGCTTCAATGTACTCCTCGTACTTCAACCTTTTCTAAAGGCATAAAATCTTTTCCACATTTTCCATGTGGCCTCCTTGAGAGGAGAGAAGCTTATTAATTTCAAGAGCAATGTCTTGCCTCCTTTTAGCTCAAAGGTTTTTCTTAAGCTTTATATAGTAGGTGAAAAGATGTTGAACATCTTTGATGGGTTTAGACCAAGCAACACAAGGGTTGGTGTAGAAGGAGAAGTGATGAGTAAAAATACTCTTGGTCTGTGCTGGGGGATTCTTGGACAGGAAGGGATTTGAGTGTTTGTAGGAGAAAAGGGAAAGACAAGAAGAAAGATACACACTAGAAGCCTTTGTCGATTGATTATAAGAAGACAAATACAATGGTGATGCACAATACAATCCAATGTTTTTGTGCAAAATCCCACAGAGGGCTCAATCACAAAATACCAAATACCCAAGGGTCTTGTTGCTGCTAGCCTTCTCTGCACCAGCCCTCCACCTTCTCCAAGCGTGCACTTGTGCACAACTTGCACCAAGCTTCCAATAAGGGGGAGGGATGGACACCTTCTGTTGGCACGCGCACAGCTTCAATGAGACCTTGGGATCCTTGGGGTGAATGGCTTAACACTTCTCTACACACTTCTCAGTCACTCTTCATGCACTCCTTGCACTTCACTTCTCTGCGTCACACACTATGTGTCTCTTGCACTTCTCTCTCTTCCCTAGCTTAGACTATGCTCACCTTGCTTTGTTTTGCTTAGTCCCTCAAGAATAGTCCTTGACTTGATTTGAGTGTCGATTCACGTACACTCCTAACTGCAAGAGTATCTTGGTGCTCACTTTGATGTCCCAAGATTGTCTCCAAAAGTGGGAAACCATCGAATCCCTGTTTTGTCTTGTAGTGACTTTGGACTAAAACAAAATTTTAATTTGGGGGCCATAGTTTCACTTCTGCATACGTTGCCGCTTCACATACCTTCACATTTTTCCTTTTAGTTCGTCAATTGTGACCTTAAGAGAGGGTTCACCTGAACCTTCCATAACACTTTAAAAACACTTTGAACCTTAGAGAAATTACAGAAATACCTCTGCAACCTGCAACCAACTTTCTACAATTTTACCCTTTGTGAACAATTAATTGTGCACTACCTGTGCACTTTGACCCTCCAACTTTGAACACTTTGACTTTACCCATGTTGACTTTGACATTGAACATGTTGACTTTGATCAATTTAACTTTGAATTTTTGACTTTGACTATAGTTGACTTTGACTGTAGTTGAATTTGACCAATATGACTTTTATGGGCTCAACAGTTGCCCACCACCTAATGTGCTCTCCGTCCCGGAGAGCTACAGCCAAAACTCTGAGCAGATATGACACCATGATTATTGCGCTGCAAAATCTTCAAAAGGACTCCTGAGCAGCTACCAAGTCCACCAAAAGCAGTAGAGAACAAACACTAGAGAAGAACCAAAAAGTTGGAATTTTTCATGGAAAAGAAAAGGAGGGCAATGGGAGGGTAGAAAGGAGGGGGAAGGGAGGGCTCAGGGGGCTGAGATGGATGTGCCAAGTAGGGGTAAGGATGGGGCTGGGCAAAAGGGTAAAGGGAGGGTGAGGGAGTAGGATTATGGCGTCTGGAGAGGGCCGAAATGATCAAATAGTAGAACTATAGAGGATGCATATGGGAAATTGTGAAACATAAGGTAAAACAAAGTGAGAATAGACCATGTAGACCATGTGGTAAAATAAAAACATGTGATAAAGGTGCTCAAAACATGTGGGTTTTGACCAAAAGTCGGAGAGAAATTGGGATTTTTGAAAAATTAAGGCACAAAATGAATCGATAAACTAAAATACATGAAAATGACCCCACTTTTGACAAAAATGGCCATCCGAGGCGTGATCCAGAGCCAAAAGGTTTGAACCATAAAAAATAAAAAATATATATTTTTATAAAATGTTTCTTCTCTCTTCCTTTTTTTTTATTTATTTATTTTATAAACACCCGTGCTTGGCAAATCTCAAATAAAAATAAACTAAAACAAAGGAATAATAAAATAAATAAAAGAAATAAAATAAATAAAATGAAAAATAAAAAATAAAAAATAACAAAAAATGGGGGGTGCGCGGGGGCAGGGGGGGAGAGAGAGAGAGAGAGGGAGGGGGGGTTTCTTTTCGAATTTCTACTTCCCTTTTTTTTTGGTTTTTTTTGGAAAAATAAATTCCATGGGGCCTTTTTTTTTAATATCCAAAAAATGAAGAAAAATCTAGAAAAATTTCAAAAAATGTAAAAAAATCCAAAAAATTCTCAAAAAGTTTGCACAGGTGTAGGCCAATTTCCTCACTCAAAACCACAAAGAGCTTCCTTTATTCCTCCAATTTGGCAAGAAAATGACATTTGAAAAGGATGAAAAATGCTAGAAAAATTCTAAAAATGCTTGAAAAATTCCCAAAAAAATTCCAAAAATTGTGCTTATGCCTAAGACTATGAAAGGTTGCTAAATTTGCTAAAGACGTAAACAAAAAAGATAAAAATTGATAAAAACTACTAAAGCTTAAGCAAAAATGACATGAGAAGGCTATGTACAACCTGGATAAATTTTGCAGGTTCCAAGTGATCCATAAATCTTCAGTTGTCTTGATGACAGGCCTTGAGCCTTGATATGTTGACTCAGAGAAACTCCTCCATAATCTCCAATTGTACTGCACTTCATTTGTTTTGTCTTTATTTTCGGCACAGTGATCATCTGATAGGGGTACCCTAAATCCTTCATTAGAATATTATCTCCTCCATACTACATCTTTTGTATCTTTGTTTTATCAACTTTATGACTTAATCTGGAAAATTTCATTTTTACTATTCTAGCTTCTTCATCCGATGGAACCCTTTGTTCCCAAAGACTTGGAGGTACTCCTTCCACATCCTTATAAAGCCCCGCACTTATTATCATAAGAATTGACATAACAGATGATATCCATACCAGTATCCATAACAAACTAGCCCTTGATATAGGCTTTAAAGTAGCTTCATCACTGCTACAGTTAAGGGCTTTTCTTTTCTTCTCTCTTCTATGGCCTTTGACAGAGACTCTCTCACTCGAGTCAGTAATCTGAATGATGTCCTCTTTTTCTTCATATGCTTCCTCTCTACTTGATTTTGGAGAAATTCCATATCAGGAAGATGGGTCTTCTGCATGGAGCCAAGACAACATGTTTTCATCTTCATATAAATTTGCTCCTTCAAATAGATCTGCCTCTAGGCTGTCCAATAACTCTTCTTCCATACAAATACCAATTGTTTGCATCATGCTCGTATTTCTATGATTGTCTGGTCCTTCTTCTAAAATTATCTGCTGCAACTCTTTTCGCTCTTGCTTTACCCACATTGTGTCCTTACCCCAGTAGTGTAGTACATTGGCATGACTTAACCATGGTCTCCCAATTAACAGAGGGACACTTCTTTCTACCTTTGGCAGCCTTAAAACAACAAAATCCAAGTTAAAGATGGTACCTTGTATCTTGATTGGATTGGGACTCCAGGGACCACTCCCATAGGCTTTACTATGCTTTGGTCTGCCAGTGTTACAGTGAAGTTTGCAGGTCTTGAAGGTTGTAGTCCAATCCTTTTCATGGTATGTTCAGGCATCAAGTTTATGCCATAACCACCATCCACAATAGCTCCTTGAAACTCATGACCTTTGATAGAGACTATTAGTCGAGGGCTCTTATAATCTGTGAGGGATGCTTCCCCTACAATTCTATCTTTATGCATAATAGCATCCTTTGCCACTAAACTTGTTGTGGACACCTCATCAATTATCTGCAAGAGTTCTGTCATGAATTTCCCATTCATCTTTATTAAATCCAAAATACTAACCTCCTTTTTCATGGACTTGAGTAGTCTGGAAGCTTTGGATTCCTTAAGAGCATGTGCTCCAAATGACTTATCAAACTCCTCATGAGCCCTGTTGAATGCATGTCCAATATGGCATCACTGGTACCTATGAAATTTTCTTTTTGCCTTCTATCTGCACATGTGGTGGCTTTGTCTTTAGATGCGACGTTGTCTTTGTTCAATCCATTAATCATTAATTCTTGACCTATTTCCACTTGAGCCTTCACCTTGCTTCTTGTCTGCACTGTAAAAGATTCAATTTCTTCTAACTGCACCACCCTGGTAGATGGTGATGGCACCCTGGCTTGATCTACCATTTCTTCTTTGCACACAAAAATCATTTGAATGTGGGGCCCAGATGAAGATGCTTGGTTCTTAGGACAACAAGTAGTATAGTGGTCTCTAGCCTCTGGGCAGTTCCTGCAAGGAGGGGCATTTTCTGGTAGAGTGCACCTACATTGATAATGCCCACATTCTCCACATCTGAAACAAATAATTAGCCTCCTTGGCCCATTTCCAAAGTTATCCCTCTGTGTAGGGTTGTAATTGTTACCTTGACCGGTGCAGCCGCCATCACATTTGCTGGCGGTAGGGCTCCTCCTTGTGTCCAATATGTTGTTGCAGGCATTCCTCTTGATTGACAGTCTTGAGCCTCATGACCAGCTTTCTTGCACAGCTGGCAAGTTACACTTAATGGAGGATATTCACTTACTTTATGACCTTGCTTGCTGCACATGGTACACCATAGTCCACTTTTGATGCCACCCCCTTTGAGTTCCTGTCGAAGCTGAGCCAGTTCCTTTGCTTGGGCTTCCTCTTCCTTTTGTAGCTTCAATGCCTCTATCTCCCTCCTCAACTGAGTAACAGCATTCTCGTAAAACTGAATATTGTACGAAATTGAAAGTTTTGGTTCATTGAGCCCTATTCATTATCATAAACACAATAGACCATAAAACTCCATCAATAATAAGTTCATAATATGAATCGCATTACTCGTTCTACATTGATTGCTATCATGCTTCCATAGTTTCTTGTGACCACACAACAACTTAAAATGAAGAAAAAAACATTTCATGTATTATGGAAGTATTGTTATTGGATATATGTGCTTTACTATAGTATTATATCTTTCATTATAAAATTTCAATAAGAAATTGTAAAACTGTGCTCAAATAATATAGACTTTTCTCAGTTTAAATTTTTCTAAGAAAATTAACAAGCTCAGTTTTTTAGGAGTTCGAACGATTTTTCAGAAACTAAAAAATCCTTCAATGAACCTTTTAAATAAGCTTGTCTTCACATTTTTATGACAAATACTCAATGTATTAATGATGAATATTGAAATATGTTCAATCCTCTTAACGTATCCTCCATGTTATTAGGCCACCACAAAATCTATGTAGCCAAGCACAATCACAATGCAAACGATAGTTCTCAAATTTCACGCAAAGTTCGATAATGAATTTGTATCAAACAATAATTGACCAAATGGATACATGAATATATAAGAAAAAGGCCAAAAAAATAAAGATATAATGGCTAGTCTTCATTTGCGCATAGAATGATATATTTGTACACTCACCGTTATCCGAGGAAACAAGGGGCTTACTCAAGAACGGGAGTTGCTTCTTGGAGTTGCGAAACCAACTAGAAAAAGGAATATAGTGAATATAATATTTCAAAATATATTCAAAGTTTTTAGAATCACTTTAATTAATAGTCAAAATTGGTCACTTTAAAATAATGCAGTGGCGTGTAAAAATGGGAGTGACTTGAACTAATTGAATGTGATTCCCATTTTATTGTTCTAAATATAATATAAAACTTGAAATCCGTTTTATTGGTCTATATATAATCTTCAACTTGCGCTCCTTTCTTCAAGGTGTTAGCTTCCATTCTCAACGCCTGTAGTTGAGGTTCAGCTATATATCCAATCTCTTATAGAACTATTATTTGAGATCTTGTGAAGATTTTAGTAGTGCAAAGCTCTGTAAATATGATGGAAATCCAAAAACTAGTTTTGATATATTGTACCAACAGAAGCTTTGACCCACTTCCACCTTTGTAAATTGATAATTCATGTCATTGTGTTTGCTCCTTGCAATGACCACCATATAAGATAAACTCAATACTCCATCCTCAAGTGACACAAACGATCCATGGTTCTCTAATTTGTAAGGCCATCATTATGAGGAGAAGGGATTGTCAAATGGCGCAGATTTCTGGAAACCTAATTTCCAAGTCAGATCAAGTCTATGTGTAAATGTTATTGATAGGAGATGATCCTTGTGAGCCAACCCATGAGGTTAGGTAGCGCATAAACTTGTCAACCATTGAGATGCCATTGAAGGTAAAAATGAAGGCCTTGTAGCACCCCACAGTCTCCCCAGAGACCTTGAATCCGGAGGGGGGAGTGCAGAAGGGGGCTTCACCCTTCCGCGAGGTTTAAGGGCTCTATTCCCCTAGTCCATACTTCCAGTTATTTTATCTCTAAGGAATATGTTTATTCATATTGGCACTCATTGTAAAGGCTATATAAGAATGGCTCGCGCAAAGAGTTACACAACATTGTGTACTTGTGAGCCCTTCATCTAGAGTTTGTGTAGATCTCCATCTAAGCTCCATGTTGGGAGTGCACAAGTGGATAACTCCATCTTTGTAGTTACTTTGCTCGTGGCAATATGAAAATTTGATTTCAATATCTCTTAGTTTGTGTCTCCCTCTTTGAGTATTTTTCTCAACTCTGCCGATTGCTCTATTCCATTGTGCTAATATTTATTACTCACTCAATATAAGGCATGGGAGACAATATGTTTTTTCGTATAATTTTATGATAAGATTCTTGGATATATTTCATATGTTTTTTTTAAGTTTTTACTATAGGGCTTTAAGATATAACAAGTAATTCAATAGATATATATTCCTAATGTGATGTTATTTTTTAAACCATATGAAATCCTCGAAGAGATCCCATGTCCTCTAATGAATTTAATAAACCTTAGTGCTGAAATAAAACTCTAGGAAACCTTGGATTTAGGACCTCACACATCACAATTGTGGTTGATAAGGAAAACGGGTAATAATATCTCCTCGTAATCTTTTCAATAGCTTAGATAATCACCGTTGGCATGGTAAAATGGCCGTTTCCGACTTATTTGGGTGTGCACATATCGATTCTCATAGTTCTCCTCATGTTGTGCTACTCACGTTCTAATATTGATGCAAAAAAGAGTATCATGGGTTGGATGAGCCACAAGATAGCTTCAATGAGTGAAACTTTTACATGCATAACCCATTCTTTTGCCATCGCAATCCTCACGACTTGCCATTGCGCACACAGAGATGTTCGATTTTTGGTCCTTCCTCCCAGCCGCCGAGCAACTCTCTTAGTTAATGAGACTACTCTGAGACTACTCTCTAAATAGAGGCTCTCTCTTTTATTCCTCGACCCATATATATATATATATATATATATATATATATATATATATATATATATATATATATGAGACTACTCTCTAAATAGAGGCTCTCTCTTTTATTCCTCGACCCATATATATATATATATATATATATATATATATATATATATATATATATATATATATATATATATATATATATATATATATATATATATATGATGTGACATATACGAACTTTTACATGCATAACCCATTCTTTTGCCATCGCGATCCTCACGACTGCCGATCCTCATGACTTGCCATTGCGCACACAGAGATGTTCGATTTCTGGTCCTTCCTCCCAGCCGCTGAGCAACTCTCTTAGTTAATGAGACTACCTCTCTAAATAGAGGCTCTCTCTTTTATTCCTCTACCCATATATATATATATATATATATATATATATATATATATATATATATATATATATATATATATATATATATATATATATATATATATATATATATATATATATATATATATGTGTGTGTGATGTGACATATACCAACTTTTACATGCATAACCCATTCTTTTGCCATCGCGATCTTCACGACTTGCCATTGCGCACACAGAGATTTTTTGTCCTGCCTCCCAGCCGTCGAGCAACTCTCTTAGTTAATGAGACTACCTCTCTAAATAGAGGCTCTCTCTTTTATTCCTCTACCCATATATATATGATGTGACAGAAACATAGAGAATAGGAACCTTTATAAAGACCTCATTGGAAGGACATGGCCTCCATGTGGAGGGAGAGATTGAGACCAAGGATTTTTCTCAACCCTTTTACCTCCCCCTTCCCCCCGTTACATAGATGTTTTATACAGAGAGACAGAGAGAGAGCATATTGTTTTCTACAACATCCCATTTTGGTGCATATTATTCTCACACCCCTATAATATAGTTTTGCAATCATGGTTTCGGCCTTAATTTTCCCTCTCTTCCTTTCCACACCAACTGATCTAACTTGGATATCCCATCCCCCCCCCCCCCCCCCCCATCCCACCCTCTAGCCTCCCTCCCCTCCACACAAGAAGCTGAGAAAAGAGGGGAGGAGGGAGAAGAGACAATGGAATAAGTAGGAAATGGGAAGAATGAAGAAGAAGAAGAAGAAGAAGAGATGAGAAGGATAAGTTAAAGGTGGAAGAAAGAGAAATAAGAAGGAATAAGCACACCAAGAATAGACAAGGATGGAGAAGAGATTACTAAAGGAGTAAAGGAGAGGGAATATACATCTTGGAGATTGTCTATCTCAAGAGAGACCAAATAGTGCTAGAGGGTTTCTCTTTTTTGCATCTGAAGGTATCATATGTTGTTCATTCTTTTAATTTATTGCTTATATGTGCTTTGAGGATTTGTACATGAGGTCCATAGCAAGCAAGGAATTCCCAAACATTAAAGTATTAAGTTTCTCATATAGACAATTAGGAAAATGGATCTTACACGGATTTTCCAAAAGCGAACAAAGCATGTCAAACAATAATCTACTAACAATGTATTATGTAGCATCAAAGCATGGATTCATACTATTGCCCAGAAGATGCAGACCTAGTTTGAGGTCAACCTCAGATTAGATATTACAAACATCAAAGATGAAGAATTCACTTCAAGAAATTCATCAGTGGTGCTCTTACAATATGAAATTGAGAACTTGAAAGTAAAAATACGATATTTATGAGAATGTAGGACCACCTCCAATCCATGATGAATGTTTACTTGATTCCTTTGGACTGCAAAAAACCATGCTTTTTGGTTCTTTGTTTCCTCTTGAATTCCTCCATTTTTCATCTTAATCTGACTATATAGTTAATACATTTTAAGAGTAGCAAGGTAAAAGCTCATCAAATGGATATCTCTTCATACTTTTAAATCCTTGGTTGTATGCTTGTGGCATCTGTACCCATTTTGTTCACCTCGATACCCTATGAATATAGATCTTTCTAACCTACCATCACTAAAACATATGAGGGGTATGCTGGCCCCTATACCGATGCAAATACAGGAGAGTATTTTTTCCTCAACATTGGTATAGGTTCCGGTACCAAAGCATCGGTATAAGTGCCGATATAGATGCTAGTATAAGCATCGATAGCTTTTGCAAGGCAACGATATAATCCTCAGTATTAACATTGGTTTAAGCATCGATATCTCCCTAGGAAAAAGCATCGCTATAGGTGCTAGTACATTCTTGGACATATCGACACTCATACCATTGCCCATACCGATGACCATATTCTACAAAATTTTATCTTGGTTAGGTTGTTTTATCTTTTGCTACAACAACATTACCATGTTGTTGTGTAGGAAAAGACAATACACTTTGCCAAAAAAAAAACCGAGTACATGTGACATGTACTCTAGTGGTTGCCAATTTAGTCTTCACAATACCGATAATCAAAACATGATTTGATAAAGAAAAAAACATGAAACTAAAAGAGATGAGTAGAGTGAACCATGAACCATGAACAAAATTGATATTCATTAAATGAACCATGTACAAAAGAGATTTATATTCCATAAATGAACCATGTACAAAAGTGTGGCAAAACACTACCATATATGAGCCAAATATAAGATGTGGTAAATGTTAGTCCTCTAGGCCAAGGGAAATTGCCCACGCACAATGATTCTTTGCTCGAACTTCTGATCCTAAGTCCGCTTTTTGTCCGTATAAGCCCACAATTATATTTCAAAGTGTTTTGGAATAGATGGGGAGAAATGGGAACCCGAGGGTATACGCTATTGAAGCCAAACTTGGATGGGGGGTCCTCGCAACCACACTCTCTCCTTACTCACACCTGCTCCTCATACACACCCACTCTTGTGCACCTTCCCTCGTGCTCTCCCACTTGCACGCTCCTACACTCTCACTTGTATGCTCATACACACACTCCCCCACTCACATGCACATTCATGCTTCCTCACTTACACTCGCTATCTCTCTTGCTCACTTACTATTTGCACACACCTTCCCTCTCTTCTTACCGAGCACTCTTTCTCGCATATGACTCAGACACACAAAACAAGAGTCCTACATACTCAAGCCCTCACGCACATAGTTATACTTTCATTTTTTCCCCAAACTCCCTTTCTTTCAACCACACGCAAACCCCCCTCCTTTCTCTCTCTTACTCCACACTCTGAGTTATACACACACCTACCCACACGCTTGCTTTCTTACTATCTCTCACTCCCTTTTCTTTGCACATAATGGATTCAATCTTGGAATTTTTTTTCGTCTCCTACAATAAAAGACGCTCCATATTTGAAGCTCGTTTTTACTATAAAGTTCCACTATATGCAAGGATAACCACATAGATTTTCCATAAGGTCAAATCGTAAAGGAGAAAAATACATCAAGAGATCAAGAGATCGTTTCTTTGCAGAAGCAAAGATTACAAGCATACAAAAAAAAACCCAACAAATGCACTACTAACACTGATATACCATTCAACTTGCAAGTACCTACTTGTTAGTGCATTGCAACCACAACAACACGGTATCATACATATCGTTCTGTACCATAGTACCATCAAACTCAAATACAAGAGAGTCGTAATGTTGAGAACCAGATGACGTATCCACGCAAAGGTACAAGCATGAGAAAGATGGTAGGGCAACATCATGCATAATCTTATGCATAACCGTGTTTCGATTGCACTCAAACAAATTTAACTTTGTATCTATTTAAACACAATGCATCCTTGTCACGCAGATGAAACTCATGGACAAAAGTTCTTCCAATGACCTGGTGTGTTATACCAAACCACATTTACCTCTTCTGTCATGATCCCACAAGTTATTCGAGTGTGTGTGTATGTGTTAAGAACCGCATATTTACTTACTAATCACAGGTTCGCAAGAGAGTAATAATAACCAGAAGGCACCGTGTAGTATACAACAACATCTCCAAGCTAAACCTCAATATGCATTCTTTGATAAATTGAAATTATCCCATTAATGCCTACTTTGCATATTGTGCTAAGTGAATAGTATATAATAGGTAGCGGAGCTAATCAACTAAATCCTGTTGTTAACGGCGGTCAAGGCAGCGTTTGTACTGTTTGTATAGTTATAATAGCATAAGTCAGACTTGGCTCTCGTATAGGCCTTCTGCCATGTACACTCACCCTCGCACAACCCATGGTCAGGTACCTCTACAGAGAATAAATGATATTCAAACCGGTTCTCCACAAGTAGGTACTACATTGAAGAAGGTACTTGTACCACTAAAATCTGTTGTATAGCAGGTTGTGCATCCTTTACATCTCTAGAGAATCAATGTAAATGCTGAGCTTAAAAGTGCATGATGAACATTCTCTATCCTTTGTACAGACTGATCAATAGGAATTTATGCATGCAAATCGAATGGGATGAAGGTTACCCGATTTTATGGAAGTACTGGACTGCCATCTCTAGCTGAAGTACTCCGTGCTCAAAGCTTTTAACTTCCTCCACGATCAAGTTATAACGTTCCCTTCCAGGCGATCGTCGCCCTCTTCTCTCTCTCTCTCCCCCTCAGGAGTCTGGAATAATTTCATATGTAGAATTTATTTATATTCACACGTCGGCCGACGTGGACATTGGATGCGATTCGTGGCCGAGACCACCCGGCCAGGTTGATTCCACCCATCTACCAATGCAACGCAGCGCACAACACACAAACACATAACGATAACAAATCACATATAAAGCTAGCCCATAACGAAGCTGGATGCGGCTCGTGGTCGTGATCGCCCGGCCACGATGGATCCACCTACCTACCAACCCATTATGGCGCGTAGCTAAGACACAAACATGTACATCCCAAGCCTATGGCAAAGCTAGCTGCGGCTCGTGGTCCTAACCACCCGGCTAGGATAAATCCACCCACCTACTAGCCCACCATAGCGCGTTGGTACAATCACAACAACACAATGTTTTTTCTTTCTTCTTTTTTTTTCATAGTTAATAAATTTACCGTAGTCCTGAGAATTAGGGAGAGGAAGAAAGGGTTGCTCCCCACTTTTCCCACACATGCATGCAAACATACACACTCTAGCCTTTGACAGATCAACCACCTCTTCACTCCATTCTCTCAATTACAGACACTACATATGTATTCATCGATTTGACTTTTCACTAGGTAACTACAACCGGCTATGCCTTGGTCCCTCATATACCTATCCATAGAGGATCTAGAATGTGGGTCTCCTCGATGTCTCATATAGCCTCACCTCGTACTCGTATCCCGATAACTTCCCTAGGGCGAGTCAGGCTCAACTTGAGGAGCTCCGTCATCGCTACCTATCGTTAACAGGTCTGCCCAAGCCCAATAGATATCATTTACCTCGTTAGGCAATTCCATCGTGCTGTCGTAATAGAAGTACCGATCCTTGGCATATCCAGCCCAACTAAGTAGATACGCTTCGAATTTGGGAAATGGAAAGTCAATGTCCATACCTTGATTCCAAAAGCATACAAGCCAATGTGCCTCCTCCACGTCATAGTTTGTCTGCAAGCTCTCAACCGATATCTCCATGCTTTCTAATGCTTGATCTGAAAAATATATGACAAGGTCGAACAGAGCGTTCTGGTATACTTGATTAGCCATCGGTCGCCTAGTCCTGAGTGATCCTGCATAGTAACACACCTTGGTTTACCAGTTTCTGCAATTCCTGCAAACAGAAGGTAATTTGAATGAAAAAGTAGAGAAAGACCTTCTCGCTTCGTTCTCGTATCCAACCACACATCTCTCGTAAGAACACCCTAATCACACAAACAAGTGCCATCATCCAACGGCTCACTCGAAGTCCTTTCCATGCACCTCCACTTATCGATCCTTGTACGTTCTGCTTGCTATCCTGACATCTAATCCAATCAAACCTCCTTCGAATAACTCTGGCATGCTCGGCATGAGCCAATCCTAACTCCTTTAGGTCGTCGCCATTTCTACACGTCTTCTTTGCATGAAGCACTTTACTCACTGTACTCTTTTCTGGTGCATTTCCTAATGCATGTTCTTTCTCCAATCCTTCATGTCTGAAAATCCTCTCTTCACCACCATCTTGGTTCTCCTTATCTCTTCCTTTTAAGAGGTTCTCCTTTCGATCAACTAATTCCTTACTAGAACTGTCGTTGTCCACACACCACTTTTCTCTCCCGGATCTACCTTTGCTTTCGTGCTCTTCTTTGCATGTACCCTTGCTCATGGCATCATGTACTCTCCTGATGGTAGAGGATAGCTGACTGTCTTGGTTCCTTGTCGACTTTTGATGATATCCTCGATCACAAATTCCAAATGAGCATTTTCTATTTTTCGAAGAGTTTTCCCTCCTTGCATGAGGATCCACCACCTGGCTCATTTTCTTCTCCTTCTCCACAGGGTCAATGTGCATTGTATAGCACTCAGCATCGCCTGTACTTGCCAACCATCCTAGCAGTTCCTGATCGGAATCGTCTTTATAGATAAATGGATTTTGATATTCTCCCATCTTCATGTCTTGATTCTTGGAGAGCTGCAAGTTGAACCCGTCTTGAAGCAGATTCTTGTAGGTGTCCATTTTTAAAGAAAACCTAGCTCATGCCATCTCTTGCCTTACTTTCTCCTTTTCTTTCTTTTCCATCTCATCGACTATTATTGTCTGTCTTCATGTCGATCGAGTTTGGGGATACTTGGATTTGAATCCGATAAGACTTTGGCCCTATAGAAATAAACCTGTGCGCCAGTCATGCACACAATTGGCTTGCATAAGCCATGGCCGTCCAAGTAAGATCGAGAAGGTGGCCTCTGAGGTCCTTGGTCTACTATCAGATAATCAACTTTAAATTCTAGACCGCCCACAACTGTGCTTACATTCTTTCAAAAGACCTGCAGGCTTTACTTGCGTTTGATCTGCCATCCTCAAGGACATCGGAGTTTCTTCCATGTGGTTGAGGCCCAAAGCTTTCATCATGTACTCAGTCATAAGGTTGACTGCGGCTCCACTATCTAACTGAGCACCGGGGACTGCATACCCCTTTTATCTCGACTGTCACAGCTGGAGCATTCGATTCAATTTGCGTAGTAATACTGTGAATCATACCTTGGACATCTTTATCCTGTCTCTTTTTATCTCGAGCTTTCCTCGGCTTCTTAATATATTCGTTGTAGAATTGTTTCCTATATGTAGGTGAACATTTCAGCAATGTGCCAATCTCCAG
>CM035424.1:20991959-21054442 GCA_020310875.1 Ceratopteris richardii | reverse complement strand
CACAAAATTCAGAAAATTGGATGGCTGCTATGCAATCTGAATATGATGCTATAATGAAGAATGGTACATGGTCTTTATGTGACTTGCCATTTGTTCCAAAAAAAAAAACCATTTGTTATCAGGTCCTTCAGCGCACGCACACACAAAGGCAGAAAGAAGACAACAACAATCAGAAATAGAGAAACAATCGACGCGATATTGGGTGCAATCTCCCCCCATGTACTCTGATGGACGATTCTCTTAGAGTACACTTATTTACAGGTTTATTTCTATTACATCCTAAAAATAGAATTTACATGAGGGTCGTCGCTTTTAGAAGCGTCTTTTAGGAAAAACTACTTTATTTACAAAAGGCATCACTTTCTAAAGCGAACCACTACTTTTACAACACGATAAACCTAAATATACTATTCTAGAAGTCTTTGATTTAGTCTTTGAATTTATTTATTTACGCGCATCCACGTGTATCCACACCCTCATGCTTCTTCACCTACTAGATCAAACACAACCACATTAAAACCTTCTGGACATTTAAAACATTAAAAATCCATTTAACCTTCCATGATTCCATAAAATACAACATGCCTCCTAGTTGACAAGCAATTGACCTTAGTTGATAAATATAAAAATAGACATGGATGATCAGTCGCATGTCCCATCACTGAACACATGCATGGAATCAGAAACCTGAAAGTTTAATGTAATTGGGAATGAATGCAGAAATTAAATGATCATAGTGAGGTGATAAGAAGGTCTTATGTATCCTTTGTGATTCCTCAAGTGAGTGATTTTATATTCGACTAAATACCTATGATATTGCTTACCAATTCATGTAGTGGTAACATCATAATCTATTACTTTCTCAGGAATCAATATTTTTGCATCCTCTTAAAGCAAAGGAGGATCATCTAAAATAAAGCATGAGTGGTAAAGTACCTTGAAAATATTTCAACAAACTTATATAGAAAGAATTATGTGTACCCCAATGAGAAGGTATATCTAATTGAAAAGAATTTTCATTTATTTTCTCAATAATGCGAAAAGGTCCATAATACCGTGGGGCAAGTTGTACCTTAGGATGTTGAGAAATATTTTCTAAATGCCTTTTAATAATTCGTAACCAAACTAAATCATTTTCATTAAATTGTTTGGCTATGCACTTCTTATTAATACTATGCATGTACCGTTCTTGACTCTTCCTAATATGCCCATGCACTTCAGCAAGTGTAGAAATATGATCTTCTGCAATAGAATCAGCCATAGGAATGTCAATTTGTGTGAGACTCATGGGAGTGGGAAGTTTTCTTCATAAACAATTTCATATGGTGCATGACAGTAGTAGTGTGTGGGTTGTTATTATATGTAAACTGAAGTAAAGGGAGTTTTTCATTCCAATTACTTGGATTATCTAAAGAGTAACAACGTAATAAATCTAAAATAGTAGTATTTGTAGCCTCACTTTGACCATTACTCTCAGGATGAAATGCAAAACTAAAGTCTTTTTGGATCCTAGATGTTGAAATAATGCCACCCAAAAATGGTTACAAAAACGAACATTTGGATCTGAAAGAATAACTTTGGAAAACCATGATGTGGAAAAATACATTTAATAAATAACTTAGCAGCTTGAGGTGCAGTTAAAGTCGTTTTAGAAGGAATGAAGTATGCATGTTTACTAAACCTATCAATACTTGTCCAAATCATATTATTGTGAGATGCAGTTGTAGGAACACCAGTAATGAATCCATAGAAATCTGTTCCCATGGTCCATAAGGTATAGGAAGAGGCATTAATAATCCAAATGGTTTTGCATGATGTAGTTTTACAGGCTGACAAACAATGCAGTGAGAAACATACTATGCAACATCTTTTTCCATGTTAGGCCAAAAGAAGAAATCTTTACATGCAAAAATAGTACTTTGTATGTCCCTATGACCCATATATGGTGGTTCATGCATCTCTTTCATAACAAACTCTTTGAATACTTGTGTAATGCATAACTTGTGTTGGAAATACAAGAATCCATTATGAAATGTGTAATCACCCTCATGATATGATGTGGAATTATTGAAAGCAATCCATGCTTGTGAAAAATACAGGTCACATGCATAAGTGGAAATCATATCATGAAATGAATGAATTAGAATAGCAGAAATATTATTAATTGAAATAGTAGTTGTTTGTGGGGATGGGAGATGACTTAAAGCATCAGCTACAACATTAGATTTTCCTGGGTGATATTGAATCAGAGGTTGGAAGTTTTGTAGAAATGAAGCCCATTTAATATTTCTATCAAAAATCAATGGTTGATGTAATAAATGCTTAATAGTTTGTTGGTCAGTTTTAATTAAAACTTTCGAACCCATAAGGTAATGTTTCCAAATTTTCAATGCATGCATAATAGCTAACATTTCCTTATCATATGTACTATTATTGCGTTTAGAAGGTTTGAGTTTCCTACTTCCAAATGCAAGAGGATGATCGTTTTGCATTAAAAAGACACCTATACTAGAACCATTAGCATCTGTAACTACATGAAATGGTTGTGCAAAATCAAGTAATTGCAGAACAGGTGCATGGGAAAGTGCATACTTAAATTTATCAAAAGATTGTTGTTGGGCTACCCCCCATACAAATTTTAGATTTTTCTTCAATAATAAAGTAAGGGGAAGGGCTAGATAAGAAAATCCCTTTACAAACATTTGATAAAAGCTAGCTAATCCTAAAAGCGAATAGACATCATTCACTGATTGAGGTTTAGGCCATTCTTCAATTACTTTAATCTTCTTGGGATCTACATGAACGCTTTGACTATCGACGATATGTCCAAGATACTCTATCTCGTTTTGGAAGAAACAACTCTTTTCAGAATTAGCATAGAGTTTATTTTTACATAACAAATCAAAGACTGTTGCTAAATGAGTTTCTTGTTTAAGTGTCATTCCTACTATAAATAAGTATATCATCAAAGAAGACAAGAATGAAGCCTTGGTATTCAAGGAAAATATTATTCATCATATATGCAAAGGTGACGGGTGCATTGGTAAGTTCAAAAGGCATTACCGTGAATTCAAAATGGCCATGTTGAGTTCTAAAAGTAGTTTTATAAATGTCATGCGATGTCTGATGATACCCAGATTTGAGGTCAATTTTACTGAAGTCACAAGCTCCATGAAGTTTATCTATCAAGTCATCTATCCTAGGGATAGGATACCTATTCTTAATGGTAATTTTATGAAGTGCTCTATAATTATGCACATTCCATACATCTTGTTCTTCTTTTCAACTAAAAGAACAGGGGCTCCAAAAGGAGAAGAGGTAGACCGTATTAGTCCTTTGTTGAGTAAGTCTTTAACTTGTCTAGCTATTTCAATTGGGTGTTAAGGTCCATGCCCATAAGGTGCTTTATGAGGAAGAGAGCTACCAGGAATTAAATCAATCCTATGGTCAAGAGATCCCCTAGAAGGTGGTATTGCAAAAGGAAAATCAGCCATAAAACAATCCTTATATGAGTCCATAAGTGCACTTGGAAGTGTATGTGTATAATTAGTTATATTATTCACAAAGACAATACATGAGCTATAACCTTTCCTAAAAGCTCATTTGACTTGCGTATGACTAATGAACGGGAAGGGTTGAAAATCATGCATCGTAGATAGTGAAACATCTTTATTTCAAAATTTGAAAGTAATCGTGTGTGTATCATAATGAATGTAGGGGTTGTAATTATGTCAAAACCACATGCCAAGTATAACATCATATGACTGCAACAAAGCAATTAAAAATGAACGTTCATCTACATATGCACCTATACAAATTTGAACATTATGCACCTCATTCGTAACATTATACATATTCCCTATAAATGCAGCCTTAACCTTATACATAGAAGGATGAGTAGTAAGGTTAAGATTTTTAACTAGCTTATGAGAAATAAAATCATGCGAGCTACCATCATCGTGTAAAACATTTACTACTACACCATTAATGGTGCCATGCATGCAAAGTAGAGAATGGTTAGAAATTCCGTTACCCAGGGTACTTAGTTCTTGCTCTAATACTTCTTCAGACCAGTTAGGTTTAGTGTCAGTAGGAACAACCTCCATGTTGTGTACTTGAGCTTCAATGGGTTGCCTATTAGTAGGTCTCATCCTATAGGTAGCTTTGGTACGACCAATCTTTCCACAATTCCAACAAGTTATACGGGGTCATTTTTGTTGAGCATTCATCCTCGTATTTTGAAGAGTCGTAGGTTTGTGAGGCTGGCCAAGGGTTGATTTGTTGGATGGTACTAAATGGGATTGAGGAAGGTGTTGGAAAGTAGGTGAAGCGAATGTAGTAAAAGGTCGCTTAAAAGGAAAATTGGCTTTGACAGGTGGTTGATGTTGACAAATTTGTTGTAAGCAAAGTGCTTTGGTGATAGATTGGAACTCCTTTTTAGCATCATGCACGAAAGAGATAGCTTCATACAAGGTTGTAGGTTGGAGGGTATGGAGCTTTGCTTGGATTCCCATCTCCAAGCCATCTTCATATTTTGTTGCAAACTTACTTCATGAACCTGCTCAAGTGAACGAAGTAATAAAAGACATTGCAAAAAACGTTTAGTATAAATGGATACCTCCATCTCTCCACCCTAAAGTTGTCCATGCACGACATGCATGTAGATGGAACTTGGAAGGAAGGAAAGACTCCTTAATTTTTTCCTGAAATGTATCCCATGTGGTAGGACGGTTAGTACTATTCCGTAAAACATTGCACCATAGCTGAGCTCTTCCTACCAAACAATTGGTAGCAAACTTGACTTTCTCACTTTCTGAATATGACTCATCAGAGTAGAAATTGTCAAATTGAGAGAGCCATGACAGGACAAATTGGCCATCTTTTCGCCCATCGAATCTGGAGAATTGGAAGTTCTTAGCACCTATCTTGGAACTTGCACCTTCTTCTTATGTAGTGATAATCGCTTTCACCACTTTGATTAACCTACGATCATCACTTTGTACTTGCTGGAGCATAGCATCACGTTCTTGTACAGCTTGTTGAATTGCTTGAAGTTCTTGTCGCATAAGTTCTAATTATTGCTTGTAGGGTAAAGGTGAATTGCCAAAATCCTCCATTGTTGTAGGGTCCATATCCAGAGAACAAACCTCCTCTTTCAAACTATATTGGATCCTCAATCTAATAAGTTACTTAAAAAGCTTGTTTGAAGAGCTTTCCAATGATATATTATATGCTAAAATCCGAGTAATATATTATAAATTATGCCCTATTCTTTGGTGCACTCCTCTAGAAAATCGACGGGCACTTCTACATGTGTGAGATCATCTTGGAAATTGTAAAAGGAAGAGGGAGGTGAAAGTTGATGTAGATATGACAAAAGGGAGATAGAGTGATAAATCAAAGAGATGGAGTAGTGGTTAAAGTACTTCCCTTGTAAGTGGGAGGTTGTGGGTTCAAATCCTCCTACCTTAGGGAATCTAAAACTCTCTATTGCCACTCAAAGTTAAAATTGCCTCGTGCATAGACAACGGTCACCAAGGAAGCCTTGGGTGCTAATGTTGCCAATGTATTGCCTAAGTTCTTTGCCTTAGTCGATGCTTTGACGTAAACGAAGGTGTAAGCAAAGGTGTAAACATAGGTGTAAACGTAGGTGTAAACATAGGTTCTGGTTCTGGAAGTGGAACAGAGATAGAAGCAGAAGCAGACGTGGTTGTGGATTCGGATTCCGATTCGGGTTGCGAACAAAGAACGCAAATAGGAATCAATCGTGGAGATAAACACAAACAAACCCCTCCAGAGTAATATGTGCCAGGCTCTGATACCACTGTTATCAGGTCCTTTAGCGCACCAACACAGAGAGGCAAAAAGAAGACAAAATAGGAATCAGAAACAAAGAAACAATTGACGCGATATTGGGTGCAATCTCCCCCCCCCCCCCCCCCCCCCCCCCCCCGTGTACTCTGATGGACGAGTCTCTCAGAGTACACATATTTATATGTTTAATTCTATTAAGTCCTGAAAATAGAAGTTACATGAGAGCCGTCACTTTTAGAAGCATCTTTTAGGAAAAACTACTTTATTTACAAAAGGCATCGCTTTCTAAAGCGAACCATTACTTTTACAACAAGATAAGTCTAAATATAACTATTCTAGAAGTCCTTGATTTAGTCTTTGAATTTATTTATTTACGTGCATCCACTTGTATCCACACCCTCATGCTTCTTCACCTGCTAGATCAAACACAACCACATTAAAACCTTCTGGACATTTAAAACATAAAAAATCCATTTCACCTTCCATGATTCCATAAATACAACACCATTCATGAAGGTAATAGGATCCAAGTGGATTTACAAAGTGAAAAAGAATTCATATGGGACAATCAATAGGTATAAAGCAAGGTTAGTAGCAAAGGGGTTTGCTCAAACCCATGGAGTGGATTATGAGGAGGCCTTCTTATCTATAGCTAAGATGCCAACTATCAGAGTTTTAGTAAGTAGTGTTGCTTCGAAGAACTAAAATTTGTACCAATTAGATGTTAAAAATGCATTTGTTATTGGATGGATATCTGAAGAGGTCTATACGAATCAATCACCAGGATATGAAGACAAAGACAAACCTGATTATGTATGTAAATTAAGGAAAGCAATGTATGGTTTAAATCAAGTTCCTAGAGCTTGGAACCCTAGGCTTATCACATACTTGCAGGACCAAGGATTTGTTGCAAGCAAGGTAGATTCTTCATTGTTCTTTAAGAAGACTAATTGAGCACTTATTTATCTATGTGTTTATGTAGATGATATCATTATTACAGAGAATAATGCCAATGGCATCAAGAAGATCAAAGCTTAGATGAAGGAAGAGTTTCAAGATCAATGATCTTGGATTGCTTACATATTTTCTTAGTTTAGAGATTTGTTTATACAGATTCTGGTCTTTTCATTACTGAGAGAAACTATATCCATGATATATTAGTTAAGTTCAAAATGAAAAATGAAAAAATGATAGGTACAACCACAAACTCAATACTCAGGAGGAGAGCTACTTGAAGACATTATAGGGTATCAAAGTCTTGTTCAAATCCTTAATTAGGCAACGCTAACAAGAGTGGACATATGCTAAAGTACATTCAGTCAAAGAAAACCTCACATGGAAGCTACCAAAAGGATCTTAAAGTACTTGAAGGGTACCATAAATGAATGGCTATTTTATCCATTCACTTCTGACTTGGATATCAAGCTATACTCTGATGCAAATTGGGTTGGCTCAAAAGGTGATAGGAGGAGCACCTTTTTGATAAATGAAACATTTCAAGAAATGAATTAATGTGACACTAGACAACCTCTATGGTCACCATTAACTCAATAATTCTCCAACCTTTGAGAAATGATTGCTTAAACTCAGAACTTTGCTTCTACAAAAATTTATAGTCACTATAATGTCATACCTTCAATCTTTTGCTTATTAATCTTAAAACAAATATTATTGAGCCAAGATGTTTTGGTAGATGAAAGTAGAAGAAAAGCGTTTTCCAACAAGCTATTAGTTGCTAAAATGCTTCACTACACATCAAGTTATGGCCTTCAAAAGATGACTATGTCTAACTATCAAAATAGGAAAGCTTGCCTGTTTTAGTAAGAACTATATCCTTATACTGCAAACTCGATGCCTAGCATCGACTTGGGGCATAAAAGTCCACTTTTCAGCATGAATTCGATGAAGGATATCGACTTCCCGCATAAAACCTCACTTTTTCAGGCACAAACTCATCAAGTGAATCATAAGAATAAAAAATAAGAAGTTATCAACTACAACTCGATGCCAAGCATCGAATTGGTCAATCAACCTCCTATTTTGAAAACCTTTACAGTAGTATTTGAAACAGATAGATAAAAACAATGACTTATCATCTCAGTCTCTATGCCACACATCGACTTGCTTGGAAGACTTGAACTTTGGAACTCATTACCAGAATAGGCAAAGCATGGAGATGGAGGAGGAGAGTCTCATACACAGAACTTTAATTAGTTCTTCTCATAGCTATAAAAAACTCAAAAGTTTACATGAGCTTTCTTACTCAGAGAAGCCCCACTATTTCTCAGTCATAAAAAATGAAATCTTTCTCACATTCTATCTTTCTCTCTCTCTTTCTCTCTTTGTGTCTGTTGATACAAATTGACTTATATAGATTTTCTTAATCTCGTCAATTTTGAAAAAATCTAGAACTAAAGTTAAGTCTAACCTTACAAATATGATACATGTGTGAAATTGTCACTTCACATAAGCATGTGATTTTCTTCTTACACTTTGACCTTCAAATTTATGTCCAATTTGTGATTGGTTCTCCAACAACTCCCCCTCAATCACTTATTGACATTCTCTATCTCTTCATATCATCTTCTTTTCTTTTTACTCCTACCATGCTTTGGAATCTGCTAGTCTTCACACCATCCAAGATCTTTGTCATTATATCTACTACCTGATCCTTTGTAGAAATATAATCCACTTCAATTTTTTTCTCCATTACCTTTTCTCTCAAGAAATTGATGGGGGATGATTCTAATACCCCAATGCAAAAATGGAAGATGGCTGCCCTCCACTAGGTCCACAAGCAGTGATATATGCTCACTGTTCTGAACTTTTCTCTACACTTGTATAGAGCCTTAACCTAAAATTTTGCAGAATTGTAGTAGACTATAACAGATACCTAATAAGCTCTAAATCATCCCAAATGGATATTGGAGCAGGGAGAACCACCCTCTATAAAACACGCTACTTGTTTGCAACACTCTCTGCCTATGTGCGGAGATATACCTTCACAAAGTTGGCAATTTCTCACAACTCACTCAGCCAAATAACTTGAAACTTTGGCAACGTTCAGGGAAAAATATGAGAGACCAAATGAAGCTTGAAATCAATGAAAATGAGTACAATGAGAGAGTAGATAGTGCTCTGCAATCTGGTACAATCAAATTCAGAAAAGCCTAACTACACCTCTAGATATGAAGGAGCAAAATCATGAGAAAATGAGGTAAACAAGCAAGGGGCTTGCTTGCTGGAGTTTATGACTTCACTAAACTAAGTGGGAAACTTGTGGAATGCATAAAACTCAAGAAACAAAGGCGTTATGATGCTTATATAGAGTTTTACTTTATCTAGCTAACCACCCACCAATTAGTTTAGGTGCACTTTTTGATGGACGATTTGATGAGATTTGCATTTGATTGAGTTTGGTGGAGCTTCTAACTTTATTCCATGAATTTGGGTCCTCCTTTTTGATTGGTCCACTTGCAAAACCCGTGGTTGAGCCTTTTTGCATGATTGAGACTTGATTTTCAACACTCCCCCTCAAGTCTCAATGCCTAGGTCCTTCATTCCAATGCATGCCTTGAAGTGTTGTAGCTTTACTCCATCCAATGCTTTGGTAAACATATATGCATATTGGTCTTTTGTATTGACATTCTCCACCTTGACATCCTTTGACATGATCTTCTCTCGAATAAAGTGGTAATGCACTTCTATATGCTTTGAACTTGCATGGAACACCGGATTTTGAGCCAAGCATATGCTACTTATGTTGTCACAAAACATACTTGCTTAACCTTCAAATCAAGATCAACAAACAACTTCTTGAGCCACATAATCTCACATGAGACTTGTGCTAAGCCTCTATACTCAGCTTCGATCGATGAAAGAGCCATGGTTGGTTGTTCTTTGACATCAATGAGATGGTCTTCTTCCCTAGCATGATAACATATCCACTAGTGCTCCTCCTGTCATCTTTGGAACCTACCCAATCAGCATCACAATAAGCTTGTACATTTAATCCATCATCAAATGGATAATATAGACCTTCATTCACTGATCCTTTGAGGTACCTAGGTACCCTTTTGGCTGCAACAAGATGAGGTACTCTTGGTGCTTGCAAAAATTGAGATAACATTCCAACTACATGTGCAATATCAGTTCTTGGCATAGTAGCATACAAGAGAGAACCAATTATTGACTTATACATGTTCACATCCTTCACTTCTTCACCTTCATGAGCACTTAGTTTAACATTTACTTCCAATGGATTTGAAATGGGCTTGCAATCACACAAGCCAAACTTCTTCAAAAGATCAAGGATGTATTTCCTTTGCATCAAGTATATACCTTCCTCTTTATATAGTACTTCAATCCCAAGGAAGTACCTTAAAATCCCTAAATTTGAGATTTTAAACTCACATCCAAGATTCCTCTTTATGTCCTTGATGTTGGCTTCATCATCCCCTGTAATGATCAAATCATCAACATATATACAAATGAAAACAATTTTGTTACCGTCCTTCTTCACAAAGAGTGATGGGTCTGCATGACTCTGATTGTATCCACATTTTACCAAGTAGTCCAAAAGCCTTGGTTCCAAGCTCTTGGGGCTTGCTTGAGTCCATAAAGAGCCTTCTTTAGTCTGCATACATGATGTGGAAACCTTTCATCTTCAAAGCCTTGGGGCTGGTCCATGAAGACTACCTCTTCAAGCTCTCCATTTAGGAAAGCAATCTTCACATCCAATTGGTACATCTTCCAAGCTTTTGAGACGGAAATTGCAATCAAACTTCTAATGGTGGACATCTTAGCTACTGGACTCAATGTTTCCTCAAAGTCTATGCCATAGGTTTGAGCAAAACCTTTTGCAACCACCTTGCTTTATACCTAGAGATGCTCTCATCAACATGCCTCTTTACCTTGTACACCCATTTGTTTCCAATGACTTTTATGTACTTTGTTCTTGGCACCAATGACCAAGTATCATTTTCCTCAAGTGCTTTGACTTCCTCATCCATGGCTTCAATCCATTCCCTATGCTTATTTGCTTCTTCGAAAAGTTAAGTTCTTCACAAGCTATAACTTGAATCATGTAGGCATAGTGTCTTGCAATGAATGAATCATGATTTAACCTTTGAACATGGTGTTTAACCCTATTGGATGACCTTACCTCACCATTAGGTGGTAGGAATCTCATCCTCCTTGGTTTAGATGCTTTAAATCCTAGAGTTTCTAGTTTTTCCATATCTTCATCACTTGTAGATTCCATGTCTACCCATTGATGGTCTTGGTCATTTGCCTTTTCCTTTCCTTTGCTACTTCCTTCACTTGAATGAGCTTCATTCCTTGTCCTTCAATGCCAATTTGATGTAGTAATCTCCTGTTATGGTGTGCTTGAAGTGGTTGGACCACTTATATCCATGCTTTGTTATTCCTCTTTGAACTTCTTCTCGGCTTCATATGCATCGTCAACCTATAACACATTTTCGCTACCATACCAAGGCAACAACTCATAAAATATTACATCCCTAGATACCTTAAGCTATTTGTTGCAAGGGTTATAACATCTAAAACCCTTTTGCTCTGAAGAGTATCCAAGAAATATACACCTATGTGCCTTCGCGTTTAAGTTGTGTCTCAATTCTTGAGGTATATGAACATAACACACACAACCAAATACTCTGAGATGTGAAAGGTTGGGTTTCTTACCACACCAACCTCCATAAGGTGTAAATCCATGTACTGCTGAGGTTGGACACCTATTCATAATGTATATGGCTGTATTTGTTGCATCAGCCTAATACGAGTTAGGAACATTCATTTCATTTAACAAAGATCTAGCCACTTCTGCTATGTATCTATTCTTCCTTTCTGCTAAACGATTTTTTTGAGGTGTATACTTGCAAGTGAATTGCCTTTTGATGCCATGGTCATGTAGAAAATCTGAAAAATCATTTGGAAAATACTCTCCCACTCCATCCGATCTGAGGTCTTTATATACTTCTTAGTTTCCTTCTCCACTAGGTTTTTGAACCTCTTGAAGTGGTAAAACACCTCTGACTTTGACTTCATGCAATTAATCCAAAAAACCTTGAATGATTATCTATAAATGTATCAAAATATCTATTACCTCCAATGGATGGCTCCCTTGTCGGTCGCCATACATCTATGTGTATGAGATTCAACACGTCATTGCTCATAGGTGCTCCCTTCTTGAATGGCAATCTGCTTTGTTTTCCTTATTGACAAGCACGACACAAATATTGCATATTCGGAGATGTAAGATCACGTAGAACACTCACCAAGCCCTTCCTTTGCATGTCCTTGATCCTTTGTAAGTTTATGTGCCCAATTCTTTTATGCCATAAGTCAATTTCTACAATCTGTTTATTTCCAATTGACAAGTAGACAGTGTGAGGGGTTGATGGCTTTACCTCCATGGTGAAGAGTCTTCCTTGCTTCTTTCCTTTTGCTATGAGCTTGTAGTCCTGCATTGGGTCTTCAACAAAACATCATTGCTCATTAAACCTCACCTCATAACCTCTTTCAACCATTTGACCTACCAAAACCAAGTTCTTTGTGATGGTTGGCACATGCAACACATCCTTCAACATCTTGGTGCTTTGAGATCCATTCAATGTAACATCACATGTGTAATCTTGTGCTCAGTGTCATCCCCTATCTCTACATGTCCTTGAGTGATGGGTGAATGTAAATTAAAGAAAACATCTTTATTGCAACTCATATGGTTGCTACAACCACCATCAATGTACCATGTAAAATATGAATTGACTCTTTCACTTGAACCATACATCATAAGCAAGTTCTCATTTTCTGAATTTGCTGAAGTACTAGCATAATTACCTTGGTTCCTTTTGTATCCTTGATTTCCTCCTCCTTTGGACCAACAATCTCTTGCATAATGGCCCGGTTTTCCACAATTGTAGCATTCTCCATTGGATGCTTCTCTTCCATGTGATCTTTCTCCTCTTCCTCTACTCCTTCCTCTTCCTCTTGAGCCGTAGCTTTGATTGTAGCCTTCTTGGTTGCTTGAGCTTGAGCTTGACCTTCCTCTCCCTCTGCCTTTGGAGTTTTGTCCACCCCTTTTGCCTTTGCCTCTGTTGGCATAGAAAACTTGGGCTTGGCTGCCCTTTGATTGTGAACCTCCTTGGTTCATCTCCTCGGTCACCATCAATTTGACTAATTGATCAAATTCTAGTAGGGAATCCCTCACATAAACTGATGTGGTGAAATCTTTCCACCTTTCATCCTCTCTCACGCCATTGAGAGTGTGTGCAGCAAGATCATCATCTTTGATTGGGCTCCCAATTGAGCCTAAAGCATCTGCAAGCTCCTTAACCTTCAAAATGTACTCATTTATGTTAGTACTTGGTGATTTCCTAAGATTATTCAGCTCATTCTTGAGCTGAATCTTCCTTGCCTTGGTTGATGAAGAGTACAATCTCTCCAAGGTCTCCCAAACCTTCTTGGATGTGTCCAAGTCTTGTATATGCCCTATCATGCTATTGCTTATATGTTGGGATAGAATGAATATGACTCTTCTATCCCTTTCTATCCATTCATTAAGTGCCTTGAACTTCCCTTGAAGTGGTGGATCATGTACATGAGGCATTGGCTCTGTGCCGATCACTAATCCCCACAATCCTTTGCCCATAAGGTAGTTGCTAACTCTAAATTTCCATGGATGACAAGTGTCTTTCTCTCACTTCTCTATTTGCGCATTATACTCAGCCATTGAGAGCTCTAAGATGCTCCTCTAGCTTCTCCCCAAGTGCTTTTATTCTTTACAAGGTGTCGATATTACCTTTTGATAGCTTCTCCCTTGCTAACCTTTCACTAGCTGAGATCTCGATCAACGTAGCCCCCTTTTGAGGTCGTCTTGCTTTGATGAGTCCTCCTTGTGCTTCCACGAGTTGTCTTGATCCCTTGAAGTCTTCAATATGATGCCATTGATGTCTCCAAGCCTCCAAAATGGCTCTGATACCACTGATGGAGGATGATTCTAACACCCCAATGCAAAAATGGAAGATGGTCGCCCTCCACTAGGTCCGCAAGTAGTGATATATGCTCCCTGTTCTGAACTTTTCTCTACACTCGTACAGAGACCTAAATTGAAATTTTGTAGACTTGTAGTAGACTGTAAGAGCTAGCCAACAAGCTTTAACGCATGCCAAATGCATATTCCATCTGGGAGAATCACCCTCTACAAAACACACTACTTGTTTGCAACACTCTCTTATTATGTGCAGAGATATACCTTCACAAAGTTGGCGATTTCTCACACCTCACTCAGCCACATACCTTGAAACTTTGGAAAAGTTCAGGGCACAAAATGAGAGAACAAATTAGGCTTGAAATCAATGAAAATGAGTACAATGAGAGAGCAAACAATGCTTTGCAATCTGGTACAATCAGATTTGGAAAAGCATAACTACACCTCTAGATAGAGAGGAGCAAAATCATGCGAAAATGAGGTAAGCAAGCAAGGGGGCTGCTTGCTGGAGTTTATGACTTCACTAAACTAAGTGCGAAACTCGTGGAATGCATACAACGCAAGAAAGAAAGGCGGGATGATGCTTACATAGAGTTTTACTTTCCCTACAATCTAGCTAACCACCCACCAATCAGTTTAGGTGCACTTTTTTGTGGCCGATTTGATTGAATTTGATTCATTTTGGTGGAGCTTCTACCTTTATTCCATGACTTTGGGTCCTCCTTTTTTATTGGTCCACTTGCAAAACTCGTGGTTGAGCCTTTTTGCATGATTGAGACTTGATTTTCAACAGAAATGATACTACATCTTTATATGTTTTGTTCTTGCATGAAATATTGGATTTGATGCAAGACAAAGTGAACTTATGTTATCTCCATGTATTGTAGGTATACCGTGATCAATGCCCAAGCTTTTGAATAATGTGTGCATCCATATGAGCTCCTTAGCTGCTTCTACAAGTCCTTTGTAGTCAGCTTGAGCTGATGATAATGCCACTGTATGTTGTTTCTTTGAACACCAACTTACAAGCTTATCAACAATGTATATCATGTAGCCATGAGTTGATCTTTTGTCATCTTGATTACCTTCCCAGTCTCATTCACTGTAGGCTCTCAAATTAAAATCTGAATGCACATACACATGCATACACACACATACACACATAGACACACACGCACATACAAACACACATACACACACATACACACACACATACACACACACATAGACAGCTACACACACATACACACACATATGCATATATAATGCACATGCATATGCATACATACATGCATACACATACACACATCGCCACATACACACACATAGACACATACACACACATAAACACATACACACTTATAGACACATACACACTTACACACACACATATAGAGACATTTACACACACACATACACATGCATAGAGACACACACACACACACACACACATATATATATATATATATATATATATATATATATATATATATATATATATATATATATATATATATATATATATATATATATATATATATATATATATATATATATATACATACACATGTATATACACACATAGACATGCGCATAAACACATAGACACACATACACACATAGAGACACACACATACACACACATAGTACATACACACACATATATGCATACACACGCACACACACGTACAAAGACATACACACACATATGCATACATGCATACATATGCATACACACACACATAGAGAGACATACACACATAGACACACACATACACACATATGCATACATAATGTAAATGAATATGCATACATACATGCTTAGATGCATACACACAGATACACACACATACATATACACACATAGAAACACACAACATAGAGAGAGACACACACACATACATAGATATATATGCATACACACACACGTGAAGAGAAATACACACACATACACATACATGCATACAAAATGCATATGCATATGCATACATGCATACTTACATGAATACTTGAGCTTGACCTTCTCTCCCTCTGCCTTCGGAGTTTTGTCCACCTCTTTTGCCTTTGCCTCTATCGGCATAGAAAACTTGGGCTTGGCTGCCCTTTGATTGTGAACCTCATTGGTTCATCTCCTCGGTCACCATCAATGTGACTAATTGATCAAACTCTAGTAGGGAATCCCTCACATAAACTGATGTGGTGAATGCTTTCCACCTTTCATCCTCTCTCAAGCCATTGAAAGTGTGTGCAGCAAGATCATCATCTTCAATTGGGCTCCCATTTGAGCCTAAAGCCTTTGCGAGCTCCTTAACCTTCAAAATGTACTCATTTATGTTAGTAGTTGGTGATTTCATAAGATTATTCAGCTCATTCTTGAGCTGAATCTTCCTTGCCTTGGTTGATGAAGAGTACAATCTCTCCAAGGTCTCCCAAACCTTCTTGGATGTGTCCAAGTCTTGTATATGCCCTATCATAATATTTCCTATATGTTGGGATAGAATGAATATGACTCTTCTATCCGTTTCTATCCATTCATTGAGTGCCTTGACCTGCCGTTGAAGTGGTGGATCATGTACATAAGCCATTGGCTCTGTGCCGATCACTAATCCCCTCAATCCTTTGCCCATAAGGTAGTTGCTAACTCTAAATTACCATGGATGATAATTGTCTTTCTCTCACTTCTCTATTTGCGCATTATACTCAGCCATAGAGAGCTCTAAGATTCTTCTCTAGCTTCTCCCCAAGTGCTTGTATGCTTTAGAAGGTATTGATATTACCTTTTGATAACTTCTCCCTTGCTAACCTTTGACTAGTTGAGATCTCGATCGACGTAGCCCCCTTTTGATGTCGTCTTGCTTTGATGAGTCCTCTTGTGCTTCCATGAGTTGTATTTATCCCTTCAAGTCTTCAATATGATGCCAGTGATGTCTCCAAGCCTCCAAAATGTCTTTGATACCACTGATGGGGATGATTCTAACACCCCTATGCAAAAATGGAAGATGGTTGCCCTCCACTAGGTCCACAAGCAGTGATATATGCTCCTTGTTCTGAACTTTTCTCTCCACCCATACAGAGACTTAAATTGAAATTTTGTAGAATTATAGTAGACTATAAGAGCTACCCAACAAGCTTTAACTCATCCCAAATGCATATTCCATCTGGGAAAATCACCTTCTGCAAAACACACTACTTGCTTGCAACACTCTCTTCCTTTGTGCAGAGATATACCTTCACAAAGTTGGCGATTTCTCACACCTCACTTAGCCAAATACCTTGAGACTTTGGAGAATTTCAGGGCACAAAATGAAAGACCAAATGAAGCTTGAAATCAATGAAAATGAGTACAATGAGAGAGCAAACAATGCTCTGCAATCTGGTACAATCAGATTTGAAAAAGCCTAACTACACCTCTAGATAGAGAGGAGAAAAATCATGAGAAAATGAGGAAAGCAAGCAAGGGGGCTGCTTGCTGGAGTTTATGAATTCACTAAACTAAGTGGGAAACTCGTGGAATGCATACAACTCAAGAAACAAAGGTGGGATGATACTTACATAGAGTTTTACTTTTCCTACAATCTAGCTAACCAGCCACCAATCACTTTAGGTGCACGTTTTGGTGGCCGATTTGATGAGATTTGAATTTGATTGAGTTTGGTGGAGCTTCTAACTTTATTCCATGACTTTGGGTCCTCTTTTTTTATTGTTCCACTTGTAAAACTCTTGGTTGAGCCTTTTTGCATGATTGAGACTTCATTTTCAACAGAAACGATACTGCATCTTTATATGTTTTGTTCTTGCATGAAATATTGGATTTGATGCAAGATAAAGTGAACTTATGTTATCTCCATGTTTTGTAGGTATACCTTGATCAATGCCTAAGCTTTTGAATAATGTCTGCATCCATATGACCTCCTTAGCTGCTTCTACAAGTCCTTTGTACTCAGCTTCAGCGGATGATAATGCCAGTGTATGTTGTTTCTTTGAACACCAACTTACAAGCTTATCAACAATGTATATCATGTAGCAATGAGTTGATCTTCTGTCATCTTGATTACCTTCCCAGTCTCATTCACTATAGGCTCTCAACTTAAAATCTAAATGCACATACATATGCATACACACACATAGACACACACACACATACACACACATACACATACACATACACACATACACACACACACATAGACAGATACACACACATACACACACATACACACACATATGCATAGATAATGCACATGCAAATGCATACATACATGCATACACATACACACATATCCACATACACACACATAGATACATACACACACATAAACAAATACACACTCATAGACACATACACACTTACACATGCACATATAGACACATTTACACACACACATACACATGCATACAAACACATATACACACATAAACATGCACATACACACATACACACACATACACACATAGAGACACACACATACACACACATAGTACATACACACATATATGCATACACACACACGTACAGAGACATACACACACATACACATACATGCATACATATGCATAGACACACACATAGAGAGACATACACACACATACACACACACATACACACATGCATACATATGCATACATAATGCACATGCATATGCATACATACATGCTTACATGCATACACACACACTAACACACACATACATATACACACATAGAAAGACACAACGTAGAGAGAGACACACACACATACACAGATATATATGCATACACACACGTGTAAAGAGAAATACACACACATACTCATACATGCATACAACATGCATATGCATATGCATACATGCATACTTACTTGCATACTTGAGCTTGACCTTCCTCTCCCTCTGCCTTCGAAGTTTTGTCCACCTCTTTTGCCTTTGCCTCTATCGACATAGAAAACTTGGGCTTGGCTGCCCTTTGATTGTGAACCTCCTTGGTTCATCTCCTTGGTCATCATCAATGTGACTAATTGATCAAATTCTAGTAGGGAATCCCTCACATAAACTGATGTGGTGAATGCTATCCACCTTTCATCCTCTCTCAAGCCATTGAGAGTGTGTGCGACAAGATCATCGTCTTCGATTGGGCTCCCAATTGAGCCTAAAGCATCTACAAGCTCTTTAACCTTCAAAATGTACTCATTTATGTTAGTACTTGGTGATTTCCTAAGATTATTCAGCTCATTCTTGAGCTGAATCTTCCTTTCCTTGGTTGATGAAGAGTACAATCTCTCCAAGGTCTCCCAAACCTTCTTGGATGTGTCCAAACCTTCTATATGCCCTATCATGATATTGCTTATATGTTGGGATAGAATGAATATGACTCTTCTATCCCTTTCTATCCATTCATTAAGTGCCTTGACCTGCCCTTGAAGTGGTGGATCATGTACATGAGGCATTGGCTCTTTGCCGATCACTAATCCCCACAATCCTTTGCCCATAAGGTAGTTGCTAACTCTAAATTTCCATGGATGACAATTGTCTTTCTGTCACTTCTCTATTTGCGCATTATACTCAGCCATAGAGAGCTCTAAGATGCTCCTCTCGCTTCTCCCCAAGTGCTTGTATGCTTTAGAAGGTGTTGATATTACCTTTTGATAGATCCCCCCTTGCTAACCTTTGACTAGTTGAGATCACGATGGACGTAGCCCCCTTTTGATGTCGTCTTGCTTTGATGAGTCCTCTTGTGCTTCCACGAGTTGTCTTGATCCCTTCAAGTCTTCAATATGATGCCACTGATGTCTCCAAGCCTCCAAAATGTCTCTGATACCACTGATGGGGATGATTCTAACTCCCCAATGCAAAAATGGAAGATGGTTGCCCTCCACTAGGTCCACAAGCAGTGATATATGCTCTCTGAACTTTTCTCTCCACCCGTACAAAGAATTAAATTGAAATCTTCTAAACTTGTAGTAGACTATAATGGCTACCCAAGAAGCTTTGACTCATCCCAAATGCATATTCCATCTGGGAGAATCACCCTCTGCAAAACACACTACTTGTTTGCAACA
Source organism: Ceratopteris richardii (assembly GCA_020310875.1). NCBI lineage: Eukaryota > Viridiplantae > Streptophyta > Polypodiopsida > Polypodiales > Pteridaceae > Ceratopteris > Ceratopteris richardii. Next base: position 21,034,586 of record CM035424.1, on the reverse strand, counting down.
CTCTCTTCCTATGTGCAGAGATATACCTTCACAAAGTTGGCGATTTCTCACACCTCACTTAGCCAAATGCCTTGAAACTTTGGCAAAGTTCATGGCACAAAATGAGAGACCAAATGAAGCCTGAAATCAATGAAAATGAGTACAATGAGAGAGAAAACAATGCTCTGCAATCTTGTACAATCAGATTTGGAAAAGCCGAACTACACCTCGAGATAGAGAGGAGCAAAATCATGCAAAAATGAGGTAAGCAAGCAAGGGGGCTGCTTGCTGGAGTTTATGAACTCACTAAACTAAGTGGGAAACTCGTGGAATGCATACAACTCAAGAAACAAACGCGAGATGATGCTTACATAGAGTTTTACTTTTCCTACAATCTAGCTAACCACCCACCAATCACTTTAGGTGCACGTTTTGGTGGCCGATTTGATGAGATTTGAATTTGATTGAGTTTGGTGGAGCTTCTAACTTTATTCCATGACTTTGGGTCCTCCTTTTTGATTGTTTCACTTGCAAAACTCTTGGTTGAGCCTTTTTGCATGATTGAGACTTCATTTTCAATAAAAATGATACTACATTTTTATATGTTTTGTTCTTGCATGAAATATTGGATTTGATGCAAGATAAAGTGAACTTATGTTATCTCCATGTATTGTAGGTATAACTTATCAATGCCTAAGCTTTTGAATAATGTCTGCATCCATATGACCTCCTTAGCTGCTTCTACAAGTCCTTTGTACTCAGCTTCAATTGATGATAATGCCACTGTATGTTGTTTCTTTGAACACCAACTTACAAGCTTATCAACAATGTATAACATGTAGCCATGAGTTGATCTTCTGCCATCTTGATTACCTTCCTAGTCTCATTCACGATAGGCTCTCAAATTAAAATCTGAATGCACATACACATGCATACACACACATACACACATAGACACACACAAACATACACACACACATACACACACACATACACACGCACATACACACACACATACACACACATATACACACACATACACACATACACACACACATAGACAGATACACACCCATACACACACATACACACACATATGCATAGATAATGCACATGCATATGCATACATACATGCATACACATACACACATAGCCACATACACACACATGGACACATACACACACATAAACACATACACACTCATAGACACATACACACTCATAGACACATACACACTTACACATGCACATATAGACACATTTACACACACACATACACATGTATACAGACACATATATATAGATACACATGTATATACACACATAGACATGCACATACACACATACACACACATACACACACATACACACATACACACATAGAGACACACACATAGTACATACACACACATATATGCATACACACACACACGTATAGAGACATACACACACATACACATACATGCATACATATGCATACACACACGTAGAGATACATGTTGATGTATGAAACACCACAAGAAATGAATTAATGTGACACTAGAACACCTCTATGGTCACCATTAACTCATTGCCACTCCAAACTTTGAGAAATGATAGCCTAAAGTGAGAACTTTGCTTCTATAGAAATTCTTAGTCATCAAAATGACATACCTTCAGTATTTTGCTAATTTCTCTTAGCTCAAGTATTATTTCTCCATGAAACGTTATAGGCTGAAGCTAGAAGAGTAGAGCTTTCCAACAAGCTATCATATGCATCAAACGGATCTCTAGAACTCAAGTTATGGCCCTCACAAGATGACCCTGTATGACCTTCCAAAACTGGAAGTTTTTGCCTGTTTTAGTATTCCTGGGTGTCTAAAAATAAAAATTCGATGCGTAGCATCGAATTTCAGTCAAGGTCGATGCCGGGCATCGACTTTGAGCTTTTTTAGGCTCTTTTTCTGCACCAGAAATACTATCTTTTACACACACATGAAGAACACCACTTGTATGCTAGAAGTCGATGCCGGGCATCGACTTTATGCTGAAACTTGATGCCAGGCATCGAGTTGCTCCACAAACTTCATGTTTTAGAAGATTCAACAACAAGTAACACACAGAGAATGAAAACAATGACTTATCAGCCAAGATTTGATGCCAGACATCAAATTGCTCAGAAAACTTGAACTTTTGAATTCATCACACAGTAGGCAAGCATGGAGATGATGGAGAGAGACTCATACACAGAACTTTACTCAGTTCTTTCTCATAGCTATGGAAACTCAGAAGTTTTACAGATGCTTTCTCACTCAGAGAAGCCCGACTATACTCAGCCGTATAAAATGAACTCCTTCTTCTACTTCTTCTCTCTCTCTCACTTCTTCTCTCTCGCCGCGTCAGTTGATACAAACTAACTTATATAGATTTTCGTATTCTCGTGATTTAAAAAAAAACTTCTAGAACTAAAGTGAACTAACTTTACAAATATGATACATTTGTGAATTTGTCCCTTCACATAGGCATGGGGTTTTCTTCCTAAGATTTGACCTTCAAATATATGTCCAATTAGTGATTGTTTCTCCAACAGCTCCCCCTCAATCACTAATTGACATTCCCTGTTTCTTCATATCATCTTCTTTTCTTTTACTCCTGCCATGCTTTTGAATTTGTTGGTCTTCACACCATCCAAGCTCTTTGTGATTATGTCTGCTAAATGATCTTTAGTAGAAATATATTCCACTTCAATTTCTTTTTCCATTACCTTTTCTCTGAGAAAATGATACTGTATCTCTATGTGCTTTGTCCTTCCATGAAAAACTGGATTTGCTGCAAGATACAGTGAGCTCATATTATCTCCATGTATTGTAGGTGTACCTTGATCAATGCCTAAGCTCTTGAACAATGTCTGCATCCATATGACCTCCTTAGCTGCTTCCACAAGTCCTTTGTACTCAGCTTCAGTTGATCATAATGCTACTGTATGTTGTTTCTTTGCACACCAACTTGCAAGCTTATCACCAATGTATATCATGTAACCATGAGTTGATCTTCTGTCATCTTGGTTACTTGCCTAGTCTGAGTCACTGTAGGCTCTCAACTTCAAATCTGATGTAAAAGGATAATATAATCCTTCCTTTATAGTTCCTTTGATATATCTGAGAACTCTTTGACTTGCAATCCAATGTGGGTCCTTTGGACAATGCATGAATTGTGACAAGACTCCCACTGCATAACTAAGATCAGGTCTTGTTAGTGTAGCATAAATCAAACTACCCACAAGAGATTGATACTTCCTCATATCTTTGTATTCTGCACCATCATATTTACTGAGCTTGTGATTAACTTCAAGTGGAGTTGAAGCTTCTCTGCAATTTTCCATATCAAACTTCTTCAATAGATTCAGAAGATACCTTTCTTGTGATACATATATGCCATGATTTGTATAAGTGACTTCCATTCCAAGAAAGTATGACAACTTTCCTAGGTCATTGATCTTGAACTCTTTCTCAAGTAATCTCTTTACCTCCTTGATTCCTTCATCTGAAGTACCTGTGATTATAATGTCATCTACATAAATACAAATGTAGATTGTACCTTCCTCTGTTCTTTTGATAAGTAGACTTGAATCTGCTTTTGAACTTTGATATCCAAGATCATTGAGATACTTCACCAGTCTATAGTTCCAAGCTCTTGGAGCTTGGTTCAATCCATACAATGCTCTTCTCAACCTGCACACAAAATTTGGATACCTGCAATCTATAAACCCTTGAGGTTGTTCCATGTACACCTCATCTGATATGTATCCATTCAAGAATGCATTTTTTATATCCAATTGACTTAGGGTCCATCCTTTTGAAGCTGCAATAGCAATGATTGCCCTTATAGTTGACATCTTAGCTACGAGATTGAATGTCTCATCATAATCTATGCCATAGGTCTAGGCATAGCCTTTCACCACCAATCTAGCTTTGTATCTGGCTATACTTCCATCTGCAAGCTTCTTCACTTTATAAACCCATTTATTTCCAATTACTTTCTTACCATTTGGTTTAGGAACAAGTTCCCATGTCTTGTTCTCCTCCAGTGCATTGAACTCTTCCTTCATTGCTTCTTCCCATTGCTTCTTACCTTTAGCTTCATCATAGTTTTGAGGTTCTTCATCATCTTTGACCATATATGCATAGTTCTTCTGAGTTATGTAAGAAGTATCATAAGAATACCTTTCTGGTTGTCTTCTAGTCCTGCTTGACCTTCTTGGTTCACATTCTTCATAAGTGTCTGGATACACCTCTTCATCAAATATAGGAGATTCTTCATTCCTTCTTGTTAATCCATTTCTGTATGTACTTGCTTGTATATAGTCTTCATCTCTATTCACCTGCACAATTGATTTTCCTTTCTCACATCTTCTTACCTCTTCTTCAAATTCTTCAGCTGTATTACTTTGATCTGCATACCAACTTTTTTGTTCATCAAATGTAACATCTCTAGAAACAAGAAATTGTTTTGTTAGAGGATTCCACAACCTGTAACCCATCTGCTTTTCATCATAACCAATGAACACATATTTTTCTACCTTTGGTTCAAGTTTATGCCTAAGTTGTGATGGCACATAAGCATATGCAATTGATCCAAACACTCTACAATGATCTAGTGTTGGTTTCTTACCCCACCAAGCTTCATATGGAGTCATTCCATTTAGAGCTGCACATGGTAATCTATTCACAATATATGTGGCTGTATTTACAACCTCAGCCCAAAGATAATTTGGACAATTCTTCTCCTTCAGCATAGCTCTAGCAAACTCAACCAAAGTCCTGTTCCTTCTTTCTGCTACACCATTTTGTTGTGGTGTATACCTGCAAGTTATTTCTCTCTTAATACCTACATTCCAAAGATAATCATTGAACTCTTGGGAGAAGTATTCTCCCCCTCCATCAGACCTCAGTCTCTTACCCTTTTGACCTGTGATTCTCTCTGCATATGCATGGAAATGCTTGAAGGCTCCAAACACTTCTGATCTTTCCTTCAAAACATATAATGTTATCCATCTTGTAGCATCATCAATGAAAAGAACATAATACCTTGAGCCACTGATAGATCCTTCTTTTGTTGGTCCCCATACATTTGTATGAATGAGCTCAAGTACTCCATCATGTTTGAATCCTTTCTTCTGAAATGGTAACCTGTGTGCTTTACCCATTTCACATGCTTCACATTTATAAACCATATGTTGATTCTGCACATTTGGTAATCCTAGTATAGACTGATTAGCAACCATAGCTTTAATTCCTCTTTCATTGAAGTGACGTAATCTCTTATGCTAGAGATCAAGTTCTGTAATCACTCCTTCACCATGTGTGAGCAAAGCTTGACCAATGTTCCCTTGTACTCTTAAAGTAAAGAGTCTACCTTCTTTCTTACTAGAGACAATCTGATTATATCCATTCTCTGGATCTTCCACAAATACTCCTTCATTTGTAAACCTGACTTGAAAACCTTTTTCAACTATCTGTCCCACACTAATCACGTTTTTAGGTATTGTAGGAACATACAAAACATTGGTTAGCAAATCTGCTCCACTCTTGCATTTCACTTTTCCAATTGAATGTACACTATGTCTTGTATTATCACCTGTTTGAACTGTATGACGAGAAATGCCTTTTTCCAATTCTGACATCAATTCTATGTTTCCTGACAAATGATTAGAACATCCAGAGTCAATGTAAAATACCTTTAGATCTTCTTTGTCTGATGTGCTGATTGAATTCATCATCAATGATGTATGACTTTCATTCTGTGTGTCATTTGCATAGTTGTAGTAGGTGGTGTTGTAGGATTGATTATGTCCCCAACTTCTTCCTCCACCTCTACCATAGCCTCCTCTTTGACTTTGTCTACCTCTTTGAAAATTACTTTGATATCTTCCACCTTGACCTCTGCTATTATTGTTCTGATTCTGGTTTGATCCTTGTTGGTTGTGCCAACAGTCATGAGCCAAATGATTACTCAATCCACAGATCCAGCAAGCCTTCTTGTTGTTATTCTGATTACCTCTTCCTCTACCAAAACCTCTTGCTCTTCCTCTGCCAGTGCCTTTACCTCTTGCATAATAAGCTTGAGAACTCGACTCCTCTTCATCCTTTGATTTACCTTTATCTCCTTTCTTCTTGTTCTTCATGTACATTGCAGAACTTTGTCCTTTATCTCCATCTCCCTTCAAGTCTTGCTCATATGTGAGCATCAAACCAAGCAACTAGTTCAAATCTGGAACATAATGATTTAATGAAAGTTCTGTTGATAAGACAAAAGGTTTCCACCTTTCATCCCCTCTCAAACGTGCAAGTAGTTGAGCAATCAATCTGTGATCCTCAACATCTTCATCTATGGATCCAAGACTATCTGCTAGATCCTTCATCTTAGTGACATAATCACTAATGGTTTGACTTGGCTTCTTCTTCAATGTTGTAAACTCTGACCATAGACTTGCTTTCCGTGCTTTAGTAGTGCTTTGGAAATGATACTCCAATGCATTCCATATATCTTCAGATGATTCCAATCCTCTGATGTGTGGTAGCAAATGATCTGAGATTGTATTGTAGATGTAGGCTTTTGCACTTGCATCCTTCTTCTGCCAATGCTTTAAAGCATCAAGTTCCTCTTTCTTTGGTCGGCTTTCATCTTCAAATACTGGCTTCTCTTCTTCACCTGTAACATATACCATGAGATCTTTACTCATAAGTAAGGCTTCCATTCTCATTACCCATGCGGGGTAATTATCTCTGTCCAATTTGTCAATGGACAGATAGTTCTTTCCTTCTGCTGCAACCTGTGAGCTTAAAGGATAAAGAACTATGGAGATATGATCTGCCATAGTTCTTTCCTTCTGCTGCAACCTGTGAGCTTAAAGGATAAAGAATAATACCTTTTGGAGTTCTTTGTGTATGAAGATACTTTTGAAGTAACCTTTTGATGCCTTGTGTCAAATGCTTCACCTTTCAAACTTTAATGGAAAACTTTCCAACACTTCTCGTACCTTTGCCGCCTTCTGATCTTCAGGACCTTTCTGCTATGATACCACTTGTTGATGTATGAAACACCACAAGAAATGAATTAATGTGACACTAGAACACCTCTATGGTCACCATTAACTCATTGCCACTCCAAACTTTGAGAAATGATAGCGTAAAGTGAGAACTTTGCTTCTACAGAAATTCTTAGTCACCAAAATAACATACCTTCCGTATTTAGCTAATTTCTTTTAGCTCAAGTATTATTTCTCCATGAAACGTTATAGGCTGAAACTAGAAGAGTAGAGCTTTCCAACAAGCTATCATATGCATCAAACGGATCTCTAGAACTCAAGTTATGGCCCTCACAAGATGACCCTGTATGACCTTCCAAAACTGGAAATTTTTTCCTGTTTTAGTATCCTGGGTGTCTAAAAATAAAAATTTGATGCCTAGCATCGAATTTCAGTCAAGGTCGATGCCGGGCATCGACTTTGAGCTTTTTTAGGCTCTTTTTCTGCACCAAAAATACTATCTTTTACACACACATGAAGAACACCACTTGTATGCTAGAAGTCGATGCCGGGCATCGACTTTATGCTAAAACTCGATGCCAGGCATCGAGTTGCTCCACAAACTTCATGTTTTAGAAGACTCAACAACAGGTAACACACAGAGAATGAAAACAATGACTTATCAACCAAGATTCGATGCCAGGCATCGAATTGCTCAGAAAGCTTGAACTTTTGAATTCATCACACAGTAGGCAAGCATGGAGATGATGGAGAGAGACTCATACACAGAACTTTACTCAGTTCTTTCTCATAGCTATGGAAACTCAGAAGTTTTACAGATGCTTTCTCACTCAGAGAAGCCCAACTATACTCAGTCGTATAAAATGAACTCCTTCTTCTACTTCCTCTCTCTCTCTCTCACTTCTTCTCTCTCGCCGCGTCAGTTGATACAAACTAACTTATAAAGATTTTTGTATTCTCGTGATTTAAAAAAAAACTTCTAGAACTAAAGTGAACTAACTTTACAAATATGATACATTTGTGAATTTGTCCCTTCACATAGGCATGGGGTTTCTTCCTAAGATTTGACCTTCAAATATATGTCCAATTAGTGATTGTTTCTCCAACAATACATACACACACATACACGCACATACACACATGCATACATATGCATACATAATGCACATGCATATGCATACATACATGCTTACATGCATACACACACACACACATACATATACACACATAGAAAGACACAATGTAGAGAGAGACACACACACATACACAGATATATATGCATACACACACACGTAAAGAGAAATACACACACATACACATACATGCATACAACATGCATATGCATATGCATACATGCATACTTACATGCATACTTGATCTTGACCTTCGTCTCCCTCTGCCCTCAGAGTTTTGTCCACCTCTTTTGCCTTTGCCTCTATCGGCATAGAAAACTTGGGCTTGGCTGCCCTTTGATTGTGAACCTCCTTGGTTCATCTCCTCGGTCATCATCAATGTGACTAATTGATCAAACTCTAGTAGGGAATCCCTCACATAAACTGATGTGGTGAATGCTTTCCACCTTTCATCCTCTCTCAAGCCATTGAGAGTGTGTGCAGCAAGATCATCATCTTCGATTGTGCTCCCAATTGAACCTTCAAAATCTACTCATTTATGTTAGTACTTGGTGATTTCGTAAGATTATTCAGCTCATTCTTGAGCTGAATCTTCCTTGCCTTGGTTGATGAAGAGTACAATCTCTCCAAGGTCTCCCAAACCTTCTTGGATGTGTCCACGTCTTGTATATGCCCTATCATGATATTGCTTATATGTTGGGATAGAATGAATATGACTCTTCTATCCCTTTCTATCCAATCATTAAGTGACTTGACTTGCTTTTGAAGTGGTGGATCATGTACATGAGGCATTGGCTATGTTCCGATCACTAATCCCCACAATCCTTTGCCCATAAGGTAGTTGCTAACTCTAAATTTCCATGGATGACAATTGTCTTCCTCTCACTTCTCTATTTGCGCATTATACTCGGCCATAGAGACTTCTAAGATGCTCCTCTAGCTTCTCCCCAAGTGCTTGTATGCTTTAGAATGTGTTGATATTACCTTTTGATAGCTTCTCCCTTTCTAACCTTTGACTAGTTGAGATCTCGATCGACATAGCTCCCTTTTGATGTCGTCTTGCTTTGATGAGTCCTCTTGTGCTTCCACGAGTTGTCTTGATCCCTTCAAGTCTTCAATATGATGCCATTGATGTCTCCAAGCCTCCAAAATGTCTGTGATACCACTGATGGGGATGATTTTAACACCCCAATGCAAAAATGGAAGATGGTTGCCCTCCACTAGGTCCACAAGCAGTGATATATGCCCCATGTTCTGAACTTTTCTCTCCATCCGTTCAGAGAATTAAATTGATTTTTTGTAGACTTGTAGTAGACTATAAGAGCTACCCAACAAGCTTTAACTCCTCCCAAATGCATATTCCATATGGGAGAATCACCCTCTGCAACACACACTACTTGTTTGCAACACTCTCTTCCTATGTGCAGAGATATACCTTCACAAAGTTGGCGATTTCTCACACCTCACTTAGCCAAATACCTTGAAACTTTGGCAAAGTTCACGGCACAAAATGAGAGACCAAATGAAGCTTGAAATCAATGAAAATGAGTACAATGAGAGAGCAAACAATGCTCTACAATCTGGTACAATCAGATTTGGAAAAGCCTAACTACACCTCTAGATAGAGAGGAGCAAAATCATGAGAAAATGAGGTAAGCAAGCAAGGGGGCTGCTTGCTAGAGTTTATGAATTCACTAAACTAATTGGGAAGCTCGTGGAATGCATACAACTCAAGAAACAAAGGCAGGATGATGCTTACATAGAGTTTTACTTTTCCTACAATCTAGCTAACCACCCACCAATCACTTTAGGTGCACGTTTTGGTGGCCGATTTGATGAGATTTGAATTTGATTGAGTTTGGTGGAGCTTCTAACTTTATTCCATGACTTTGGGTCCTCCTTTTTTGTTGGTCCACTTGCAAAACTCTTGGTTGAGCCTTTTTGCATGATTGAGACTTCATTTTCAACAGAAATGATACTGCATCTTTATATGTTTTGTTCTTGCATGAAATATTGGATTTGATGCAAGATAAAGTGAACTTATGTTATCTCCATGTATTGTAGGTATACCCTGATCAATGCCTAAGTTTTTGAATAATGTCTGCATCCATATGACCTCCTTAGCTGCTTCTACAAGTCCTTTGTACTCAGCTTCAGCTGATGATAATGCCACTGTATGTTGTTTCTTTGAACACCAACTTACAAGTTTATCAACAATGTATATCATGTAGCCATGAGTTGATCTTCTGTCATCTTGATTACCTTCCCAGTCTCATTCACTCTAGGCTCTCAACTTAAAATCTAAATGCACATACATATGCATACACACACATAGACACACACACACATACACACACACATACACACACACATACACACACACATACACACACACATATACACACACATACACACACATACACACATATAAACACACATATGCATAGATAATGCACATGCATATGCATACATACATGCATACACATACACACATAGCCACATACACACACATAGACACATATACACACATAAACACATACACACTCATAGACACATACACACTTACACACGCACATATAGACACATTTACACACACAGATACACATGCATACAGACACATATATACAGATACACATGTATATACACACATATACATGCACATACACACATAGACACACATACACACATACACACATAGAGACACACACATACACACACATAGTACATACACACACATATATGCATACACACACACATGTACAGAGACATACACACACATACACATACATGCATACATATGCATACACACACATAGAGAGACATACACACACATACACACACATACACACATGCATACATATGCATACATAATGCACATGCATATGCATACATACGTGCTTACATGCATACACACACATACACACGCATACATATACACACATAGAAAGACACAACGTAGAGAGAGAGACACACACATACACACATATATATGCATACACACACACGTAAAGAGAAATACGCACACATACACATACATGCATACAAAATGCATATGCATATGCATACATGCATACTTACATGCATACACACACATACACACGCATACACATACACATGCATACATATGCATACATAATGCACATGCATATGCATAGATACATGCTTGCATGCATACACATACACACATAGATACATACAACCACATAGACGCATACAAAGATATACACAGATACACACACATATACACACAGATTTACACAAAAACATATACACACACACATACAGAGACACACTTACACATGCATACACACATAGACACACACACACACTTACACACATAGAGACACATGCACATACACACATAGACACATACAAACTTTCACACACACAAAATACACACACACGCACACATATAAACACACACATACACACATAGACACATACACACTTACACAGACACATATAGATATCCATACACATTTACACACACACACACACATACACATGCATATAGACAGATATATATATAGATACACATGTATATACACACATAGACACACACGTATACACACACATACACACATAGACACATACACACTTACACACACATACACACACACATACACACATCCACACACATTTACACACATACATACACATTGTTAGCAGTAGTCAAAGAACTGAAGGACTAACAAGACAAGGAAGCTTATGAAGGGAGTCAGAGCGAAGAGAAGGTACAAGCAGACAAAGTAGTCAAAGAAGATCGGGCAAGTAGGCCATTATTTTTTCAAGAAGCTAAAGCATATCAAAGAGGTGGACATATAAGGAGAAGGAGCAAGTAGGGAACTCGAAGATGTGTATGTCAAATCGTTAGAGGAAATCCCTATAAAAATAGTGATTTTCATCACTAAAAGCCATTGTAAATACCATTTAATATTTTTGTAGCTCCATTTTGTGCAAGCCAAGGAGTCCTTGAGCTTGAGGAGCATTAGAAGTAGCTACCTACTAGTTTTCATAATTTTTAGACTCCATTTGAGCCTTCAAATGGGACCTAGAACCAAATTTTTAACTAGGCCGGACACTAGGTCTGGACACGGCCAAAACCTAGTCAAAAACTATAAATAGAGCTAGAGAGCTCATTTTTGGGGGTTATCTTGTAATTGATTTGAACTTGTATGAGCTTTTTGAAAGTAATCTAAAGAACTCCATTGCTTCTCACTCTTTGTCTTGCCTTGTGTGCGCGTGTGTGTGTATGTGTGTGCATGTTAGTGTGCTTCGCACTAACTCACTTGTGCCTTCACTTGCTCGAGGTCATCATACCATCCTCACGTCTTCCCGGATTGACATTAAAGGAGGTGCTACTCATCACTAAGCTACACCAAATTTTGGCGCCGTTGCCGAGGATCGAGCTCTGAGGACGAGCGTGTGATGGTAAGACGTACAATTGAGATGTTGGCGTTGTAGGTAATTTCTTTACTTTTCTTATTTTTCTCTTTCTTACCTCACCATCATCATCCTCACCATATCCGATCTCCATCTCCATCATCGCGAAAACTTTTAGTTTTTTGATCATATCACCTTCGCCCTTCCATTTCCTTCATTCCACTTGTGAGAGAGAGCGAGAGAGCGAATTGTGTGCATTGTTTTTCTGTCTGTTTTGTGAGTGATCTTGCAGGTACAGTTGTATCATCCCCTCCAGCATGCTGCGCAGGTACGGACAAGCTCAAAATTGTCTCTGTGTCGCAGACCTCTGTCAATCGCGATCGACAAAAAAGTCGCTCATTTGGTAAAACAAAGCACACCACAATGACATGCACAAGGAGCACATTCCAAATCACTAGAAAAAACTAAAAAATTCCCTGTGTTTATGTCAGTCGTGATTGACACCGTCGATCGCGACCGACAGCCACGATCGACAGATTCTGTCGATCGCGACCGACAGAGACGACCGACTGACCCTGTCAATCGTGATTGACACCATTGATCGTGATCGACAGCCACGACCGACACCCCTGTTAGTCACGATTGACACCGTCGATCGTGACCGACTGAATTTTGATGATTGACTGAATTTCTCGCGTTGCCACGTGTCCATCGCGACGGACACATCCCCGATTGACTGAAATCACTGTGAAAATCCCGGAAAAAGTGTCGATCGCGATTGACACCATCGATCGCGATTGACAGGACCCACGACCAACTCTGTCGATCGCGATTGACATTGTCAATCGCGATTGACGTGTTGATCGCGACCGACAGGCCCGACGGACACCTCTGTCAATCGGGATTGAGAGACCTGTCGATCGTGATTGACAGGCTTTTTCGGCCAAATTTCTAGGGTTTTTAATACCAAGTTTTGGGGTAATTTTTGGCATACTTATCAACCAATTAGTGATTTGTGAGCTCCCTACAAGTGTGTTTTGAGAAAAATCTTGGGATTTGTCAGCTTGTTTGAGCTCTGTTTTAACCCCAAAACCCTGAACTGTCATAACTTCCTCATACGAAATCCGTTTGCTGTGATTCTTGTCTTGTTGGAAAGCTCGTGGGGAGTAGGGTATTTTGAAGTTGACCATACCCCGGGGTAGGAAAACTGAAGGATCCTCAGGATTGTTTTCCATAAAGGCAAAGGGAAATTTGGTCTGTGAATTATATGCATGAAAGTGACCTGTCTGTCATTTGAATTGAAGTCTTGAACTAACTTTGGGACTTTTACAGGTCCACTGAGAGCACTTGAGGGCATCCAAAGCAAGGGTGATTTGCAAGCTTGAGAACCAGGTTCTTGAGCACCAAAGGGCAAGGGATCAGCAAGCGAGGTTGGAATACTCTCAACTTCCTCTGTCAATTCCTAGCTTAGGCTAAGTATGAATAGTGCTAGAAGTAAGTCAGGGCAACGATAGGCATTTATCAAGTTGAAGACTACCTAAATACTCAAGTTCAAGCTAACAACATAATCTTTGTACGGTCGAGAATTTTAAAGGAAAAGAACCTAACGTGAGACGATCAACATTCAAGTGCGGAAATTAACTCAAGCATTCCTGACGACGTGATATCAGACAAGATCATAAACATGATAATCAACTAAAAAGAATCAAGTAACTAATACAAAAGAACTCAGCAACGAGGTTGTACTTGGGTAAAATTGGGAATTGCTCAATAAAGCATATGAACCTTAGATCAAGACGATATCTAGGGAGGGATAGACAAAGTCTTAGGTCTTCAGAGGCTAGTGTTAATCACACTACTAGGTCTTGGGCCCAGCAGTTGAGCCATTATTCGCACTACCCTAGCTCGAAAACTAGTGAGTCAGAGATGTCCCACGGTATGGAAAGACCTACAGGTAGTTCAGGTGTGCCATATTTGCATAGGGTGGAAGGCCCCTACAAGACGCAGCTGGAATACCTTAGGACCAACCGATTAGGTGCTAGCATCTATGAGGACGGCCTAGGAAGATCTGTGGTCCAAATCAAAAACCCTTACCAATCCATTGGACTAGAACATCCAGTAGTCAAGTTTGAAAACGGAGCTTACTTGGACAAAGAAGGAACCATATACGTGGTCACTAGTCACCCAGACAGGATAGATGAATTCGGGAATGTGATCCTTGAGACGGACATAGGTGACCTAGAGCAAGGGAACATAGGAGGAGAGCCGAGGACCCCTCGAGGAAAATCTGTTCTTACTAGAATCCTCAATCTTGAGCGGGTTCCCTAGGACAATAAGAGCATAGATCTACTCCTGAACCGAGAAACTGATGAAGCCTTTTGGAGGTATAGATCTGATCAGCCAAATGAGGTAGGAACAACCATGATATATGAGTTCAAAGATCCTGATAGCCCAGGCAGAGTGACCTACTTAGATCATGCTTCAGAGAGGATCTTTGTGGTTACAGAAAATGATAGGCATGCTTACACTTGGAAAGGTGAATTTATTTTCCCCCAACCAAGATCGAATGTGTCCTTTGGTCACCCAGGAGCTGGAACATCCCAAGCTCATGGAGCTCAAAAAGACAGACATAGAGAGAGACCTGAGGTAAGCTTTGCCAACCCAGTGGGAAGAGAAAGAACGAGAACGAAAACAAATAGAGCGGAACCTGAGGGACTTAGAGCCCCAAGGAACCAAAGGAATGCTGATGATTTCCCTCTGCCAAGGCCTAGGGAACACACCAGAACATTGAGACCTACATAGTTGGTTAAGTCCATGAAGAACTACTTCGATGGCACAGGAGACCCATATGATCATGTGGCTGAGTTTAGGCAAGTCTTGAGAGCTGAACAAGTTGAGGACCTATTCATGCAATATAATGCCTTTGGTCTAACCCTTAGGAACACAACCCTTACGTGGTTTCAACCATTGAATGAGAGATAGTTTAGGAGCATAGACCAACTCTTAGAGGCTTTTATCACTGAATTCTCTAAAAGTGGCATAAGGCATAATACTTCCTCATTGATACATAGCTTCAAGCAGACCCCTCAGGAGAGTGTGAGACTTGCAGGAAGAAGATTTAGACAATATCTTGAGAGATGCCCTGTTCTTGAGTTACCCACACCAGCCAAACAAGTGGCTTTATTCTTGGATGGATTGCTAAGTACCAAATTGAGGTCATATGTGTACTTGAAGGACCCTAGGACCATTGAAGAGTGTGAACGCATGTGCATTGACATAGAGGATAACCTAGGGGAAGAGTTAGAGCTTTCCAAAATCTATAAAGATTCAGATAGCACCTCTAGATTTTCTTCCACACAATCTACATCTATTGAGGAACTCGCAGAAAAGGCAGCTCAAAAACTAGGTGTCTCTAGCAAACAAATTCCAAGATTTGCCCCAGTAAAGAGATGCTATACTTGCGGTGGTGACCA
Organism: Ceratopteris richardii; assembly: GCA_020310875.1. Lineage (NCBI taxonomy): Eukaryota > Viridiplantae > Streptophyta > Polypodiopsida > Polypodiales > Pteridaceae > Ceratopteris > Ceratopteris richardii. The sequence goes on along the minus strand of CM035424.1, from coordinate 21,018,591 downwards.
CATGGCGAATGTATGTCCCATTATGGCTCAACCCCAAGTAAATCCTAGTAGCGAGTACTGCACCATAGAACGGAGGTACACAAATCACACCGCGCAAGATTGCCCCTACAATAAGCAAGCAGTTAGGCAGACGTACCCACAACCATACCCTCAACAAGGAAGATACCAGAACCAGTACCCACCGCAGCAGTATGCTAGGCCTCAACAAACCTACCAACCAAAATACCAAAACCAACAAAGGCCTCAGCCTGTGTTAGCACAACAACCCCCTGCCCCAGCTAATGTAATTCCGGTAAAATATGCAGCTGTAGAAGAGAATTTGAATAGAGCTATAGTGCCAGTAACACCATTGCTTTCAGAAAGTGATCCTAGTGACCATAGCTTTGATTCTACACATATTGATAGTCCCCAGGCTTACTACATGCAATCTCCTAAACATGGTGAGTCCTACTACAGTGAAGAACCAAGTGAACCTAGTTGGGAGCCAAAGTACACAAATGTAATGTACACAAACCCTAACTCTAGACCCCAACCTAGGTAGGTAAGACCCCCATTCCCTAGAGGACCATGCTACAGATGTCAGGGAGATCACCTCATTCGTGATTGCCCCTTACCTCCACCTACGCAACCCCAGTCAGTGACAATTCAAGGCTTTTGCCAAGATTGTGGAAAGGAGCATCTCTTACAAGATTGCCCAAAAAACCCCAATAATATGCCAAAAATTACTCCTATCAATGTTATTGGGTTAGTAGTAGACTCTATAGGAAGTGTGACGTCCACTGCACCAGTACAGGTAGTCACTAGAGCTCAGGCATTGCAGCAAAACCAAGGGGTAGGCCAGGAAAAGAGCTCAGATTCTAGTGAAACTAAGAGCATAACCAAGAAGAGAACTAGAGCCTGGAGAGATAGTAGAGAAAGAATGAAGAGGCAATGGGCTAAGAAAATGAGTGAACTTGAGGAAAGCCTAAGGGAAACAAAAGCCAGGATAATCGAACTCACATCTCAAACTCCCTCTCACACTACCCCACCCCCACCATTCCCATCACCATCCGATCCAACACCTTCCAACCCACCTCACATAATCCCACCACCCCCTAGAGTAGGATCAGTATTAGCAGATCCCACTCTCGAGGACCTTAACATGATGCTTAAGGCATATCAGGCCAGAATCCAAGAAGGGTCAACCGTAACTAATCATAAAAAGTGTTACCCTAGAGCAGAACTAGAGCTTGAACAAACCAAAATTTGTGCTAAGATGGTGGAATTGGCTCAAACCATGTTTGAAGCCAGTCGCCTCTTCAACATCTCTAGTTCAGCTAAGACGCAGTTGCACTTTGATGGACTGCTAGAAAGATTGGAGAGGTTAATTGCACAATCAGAAAAGGAACCCACCCCTCCAAGTAAGGGCAAGGCAAGTATGAGGGCAAGCCTTCCTGCCCAAGAAGCCTATGTGCCTAACTCTACGGAGCCAGACACATCTTCTTCTATAAATCGGTTCACACAAGAATTCCTACGAGAGATTCAAGAAGACAAATGGGCTAAAGAAAGTGAAGTCCCTCCTCCCATTGAACTTGTGGATGATGCACACAACCAATTCCCACAAGACATCCCATCCATTTATGAAGAGTAGGAGAGCACTCAGTCTCAAGAGAGATTAGACTTTGATTCTAATTCTTTACATGAATTACCCCACTTCACAGGCCCATGGGAAGCTAAGTCCACTTGTATGAGAGCACCCACAGTCATGGTAAGAAACGAAGACTCGGTCATACCTAGGAACACAAAGGTAGTGAAAAACACTACAGTGCAGTGTAACCTCACTTTAGAAGAGCTACTCAAAGTAAGGCCAGAACTATGGAAACATGTAGCCAAACAAGTACCAGAGATAGCAAAACCTCGTTCCCAGGTAGGATCTCATCACACAGTGCCAGAGATACCTTTGGACAAGATAGGAGACATGAGCGAAGGTGAAGAAGGAAACACCTATCTTCCCATTACCCATCAGGGGTACACAACCAAGGCAATTCTCGACTCTAGTGCAAGAGTTGCAATTGCTACCACTTCCCTATGGAAACGTTGGGGCAAGCCAGCACTCAGGCCTACGAGGATGAAATTGCAGATGGCGGATGGTCACATAGAAAGGCCTTTAGGACTACTTGAAGGAATAACTCTCACTACTTGTGGTGTAGAGTTTGAGCACACATAGAGAGGCCTTTAGGACTACTTGAAGGAATAACTCTCACTACTTGTGGTGTAGAGTTTGAGCACACATTTCCTATATGTGACTTTAGCAAAAATCATGCCTATGAGATGATTTTGGGAAGACCATTTATGCAATAGTTGCAAGTAGTACAGGATTGGGGAACCAATTCCTTGTACTTGCAACACTTGGGTGTTATGACCAAAGTGAATCTCAAAGATTACTCTCATAGAGATGTCCCTCCTATCCAATGGAACCCCATCCATAGAGCCAAAGATGATACGGAGTCTGTGCATTCCATAGGATCAGGATCCTCATGGATGCATGAAGACACTCACCTATGGATGTGTAAAGTGGTAGTGGAAGAAGAGAAGAGAGAAAAGGCCAGAGAGATAGGTGCAAAAGAAACCCATAGATCCATTGAAGACCCAGCCTATGCACCTGTAGTATTTCCTGATGAAGAATTTGAACCCCACGGATGGGCAGAGATCCTAGCAACCATGGATGTAGCCATCAATGAAGAACAATGGACACCACACTGTGATGAGGATGGCTATGACATATTAGTTTTCTCCATAGAGCCAATCATGGGAGACACAGTTTTAGAAGAGTGCGAACCTAGCCCTGATGCATTTGAGGATGCAAGTGACTCCGATCTAGAGTCAATCATTATGGACCCACCTTTTGCATCAGATGAAGAATACTTCTATGAAGTAGAATTCCAGCCTCAGAGACACGAAGAGATAACGAACGATGTACGATTAACCACACAAGTGACTGCTAATAATGATAGCAAGAAACGGAAGAAGAAAGAAGTTCCCCCGGAGGAAGAAGAATCTTTGTTTGGGGTCCCGGAAAAATTTAAAAAGTATGAGATAGATGACAGAAGAATCATGATCAGAATGCCTAAATGAGAGGCACAATCAGGAGAGGCCTATGATAACAAAGAAACCACCAAAAAAATAGTGGTAGCCCTAGAAGAAGGAGAGGAGAGATGCACTTACATAGGACATGACCTAATAGAGGAAGAAGAGCATGCGCTAATAGCCTTGCTTAGAGAATACAGAGATGTATTCGCTTGGAGCTACAAAGATTTGAAGGGTGTTGACCCAGACATATGCTCACACACTATCCCATGACCTCAGATGTTAAACCTTCTAAGCAAAAGCCATACACATACAATGATAATTATGCTGCCAAGATCAAAGAGGAGATAGATAGACTGGTAGAAGCTGGATTTATTTATGAAATTGAGCACACTGAGTGGGTATCCCCCATTGTAGTGGTGCCCAAGAAGAATGGAAAGCTATGTGTATGCATTAACTTGAAGAAGGTTAATGCAGCCACTATTCGGGACAACTATCCACTTCCTATCACTGAGCATCTGCTAGAAAGAGTAGTAGGAAAGGAAGTGAACAGCTTCCTTGATGGATTTTCAGGCTACAATCAAGTAGCCATAGCTCCAGAAGATCAGCATAAGACAGCTTTTGCCACAGACTGGGGCATATTTGCCTTTAGAGTAATGCCATTTGGGCTTACCAATGCTCCTGCAACCTTTGAGAGACTGATGTGCCACGTGTTTAAAGAATTCTTGAGGAAGAATTTGGAAGTCTATGTTGATGACCTCTGTGCTCATTCCAACATTAGACAAACCCATATCCCTGAACTCAGACAAATCTTTGACAAATGTCGAGAGTATCAAGTCTGCTTGAACCCAGAAAAGTGTGTTTTCATGGTCAGGCAAGGCTAGATTCTAGGGCACATAGTGTCAAAGAATGGCATATCCACTGATGAAGAGAAAGTGAGAGCTACCTAGGCCAAAGAATGTCAAGGAAGTACAAGCTTTCATGGGGCATTGTGGTTATTACTGACGGTTTATACACATGTATGCCATCATAGAAAAGCCTCTGTACGGACTTTTGACCAACTTTGAGCTACCTAGGCCAAAGAATGTCAAGGAAGTACAAGCTTTCATGGGGCATTGTGGTTATTACTGACGGTTTATACACATGTATGCCATCATAGAAAAGCCTCTGTACGGACTTTTGACCAACTTTGAGTGGACTGATGAATGTGAGAATTCCTTCAATGAGCTACCTAGGCCAAAGAATGTCAAGGAAGTACAAGCTTTCATGGGGCATTGTGGTTATTACTGACGGTTTATACACATGTATGCCATCATAGAAAAGCCTCTGTATGGACTTTTGACCAACTTTGAGTGGACTGATGAATGTGAGAATTCCTTCAATGAGCTTAAACGGCGATTATGTTCAGCACCAATCTTGACCACCTGTTTTAAATCTAATCTAAGCGTCAAGGATCATAGTTGCCTTGACTTTTGTTATTGCATTTAAGCCATTGCGTCTTGAGGGCAATCCAAGGGCTGTAAATGAAACTCGAGCTCTTGAAAACCATTCTCAAAGAGAAAACCACTAGTTCTACCTAGTTTTTCCATGTTTGGCCCTAGAAAAACAAGGGAAGCCTATGCTTAGTCTATTTGATTAAGGGACTAGACTGTGGCCACCACCCTCGTCTCATTGGTCCATTCCTAATCACTCCTTAATCTAAAAGGCCCATGCAGGGTTCATTTTTTCCCCTAATGGCCTTTACATATAGCTACTCGAATCAAGGAGGATCATAATATATATAAAGATATATACACAAAATGTAGATAACATACATAAATATAAAATGGAATAGATACATTATGCATCACACATACATGCCTATATGCACACATAAACATATATACATGCATACATATTTACATGTATAGATTTACAAAGACACATATACATATATACATGTACACATCACATATACATCCCTACATGCACACATGTATACTTATACATTCATACATAGTTATAAACACTTGCATATATTACACAAATGCATATGCATATATACATGTATGCATACTAACACATGTATACATATATCACACACATGCACACACATACACATACATGAAACACATATATATGCATACTAACACATGTATACATCTAATACACATGAATACACACACATGCATACATACATGAGAAACATTTTCTCTTCGAAGGTAAAGCTATATATAAAATAATGAAGGCATACCCCCGAGCTTCATGTTCTGACTTAAAAGAACAAGATTTCATCTCTCTAGTATGATTCATCGATATACTAGTTGAATAAAGAAGAATCTAGTATCTGACATCCATTAAGAAGCTTCAAGTTATTGATCGATAACTAGAGTAGAACTTACTATCGAATCTGCTCATATGTTTTAATTATTGCCATCATTTTGGTAAGACATCAATATAGTCTCATCTTCATTATCCATATTGATTTCATTTATTTCTTCTATTGTTAAATATGTGTTCTCATGAGTCACATCATCTATTGATGGATTAATATCGGTTTCTGGTAATTCCTCTCCATCATCAATAGAATCAACATGTAGAGTATTATCCCCTTCATAAAAAAGATTAGTATCATTATCATGTATAATGATTCTAATTTCTCATTCAGATGTTGATGTATTAGTATCTGATGGTAAAAGCAAAACTATCATGAGGAATTCTGATTATTCCATGAGTACTTTTATGGTCATGTCCCCATGTCAAAAGCTTTGATAATTATGGGCTAAGAAACATATGTATAATCCATGGAGCCAATGGAAAATGTCTTAATACCTTTTTTGGGATTTTACCTTCTTCGTCCATATATTGAGGAGATTGACATTTTGGACATGTCAAAGAGACTACATATTCACCTGTATATAAAATACAGTCATTAGGACATGAATGTTGTTGGTGTAATTTGAAAGCCTACACATTTGGCTCAAAGGATACATCAAAGGATACACATACATGATGAAACATAGGAACATATGCTAGTGGCTAATTACCACTTTACCTCATTGTAAAAGTCAAATTGACTTAGAACCTTTTTGTAATCACCTACCACAATGAGTCGTGGAAAAGTAGCTCATTTGATTGAAGGAATATCTCCAAGCTTTTAGGAGCTTGATCATAGGGAGCCAAAATTTGAATTTGAATTCAAATCTGTGCTCATCACATATAAAAATGATCTTGAAAAGTCGCTATAGAGAGTGATCATTCCCGAGCCTCATTCTACTGAGTTTGAGTGTGTGTGAGGAATATACCATAGCCTACACCTCTCTACACCATTAGGCAATGTTATTCATGCCAATGGGATTGTATACAAGTGTTAATTAATAGATACATTTACATCATTAATTTCTGAGTTCTCTATTAGTCTACTCAAAAGTCTGTCAACTTGGCAAGAGCATATCTCGGTCAATTCTCCACCAAATCGAGTGATTCAAAGCTTGTTGGATTCAGCTCAAAGTCATATACATCCTATCAAAGTTTGAAGTGATTCTATTCAGCAATTTCAGAGAAATCTGCATCGAGGTGAACTCTGGTCCATTTTTGCTACAATCCTAAAAAGTCGGGGGTATAGCTAAACTTGCTAAATTGATTTCTCTTAGCATAGTTTATCTGTTTACATCATTCCACTTGCAAATGGTAGCTTACTAAGCAAATTAGATACCCCTAGAAGGAATTTTATCAATTTCTACTGTACTGGTCACACTGAGCAAAATAGTCAGCAGGTGTCAAGACTAAAATAGAAGGTTTTCTTAAGTTTGTGAACTTCAAAGTTATCTGTTTTGGTTCAATCATTACACACATCACTTCCAAAGTACATAGGCCATTTTTTGGTGTTATTGGAAAGCTAAGAAGGTCTACTTATCAACTCTGAAGCAAAAGAGGGCTGGTACAAAGTAGGTTTAGCAGTACCTACTCAGTCTCTTGGAGCATCCATCCATCTTTCCCAACAGTGGTATCAGAGCAATAGAGGTAAAATGGGAGATGGTTTTCCTTCATTTATTGATAAGTTGGACAGGAACAACTATCAAGCTTGGTCTCTAAGGATAAAGACCTACTTACAAGGAAGGAGTCTCTATGGATACATCTCATGAGATGAGAAATTGCCCTCATTCAAAGCAAGAGGATTACCAACCAAGGAAGAACAAGAAAACCTCAATACATGGTGTGCTAAGGAGGCATTGGCAAGGTCATATTTACTCAACTCTATCTCTGACTTTCTTTTGCCACATATCAAAAATTGTAAGACATCCCAAGAAACTTGGGAAACCTTGTCATCATATTTTTCCTCCAATACAAGGGCTAGGAAAATTCAGTTGTGGATTGAATTCACAACACTAAGGAAGCAACCTAAGCAAGCTGACTCAGAATTTGTGACCAAGATCAAAGATGTTGCAGATCAGTTACAAGCATAGGAGAAGAGATTGAAGAAGAACAAATTGTAAGGCAAGTGATCAATGGAATCAAGGCTGATGACAAATGGGAAAGCTTTACCACTGCAATGGATCTCTACATGGACATGCACACTCCAGATCTTACAACTCTCATGGCACAACTATTTACACATGAAGCAAAGCTCACAAAGAATGGAGATACATCCAAAGGTAATAACTCCTCTGCCCTATACACTGATAAGAAGTCTAAGGATAAAGGCAAGAGCAAAAAGATGGAAGATGAAGGCTCTACCTCCGAAGCCAACTATGCAGGGAGAGGTAGATCTTCAAGAGGAAGGGGCAGAGGAGGTAAGCAAGGTAGGGGGAGACCCTATAACTCATCACCATGCAGCATTTATGGTTTATCAAATCATACTACAGATGAGTGTTTCGGGAATTACAAAAATCAGAGAGGAAGAGGCTACCAAAGAGGTGGATACTCATAGTCAAGAGGAAGGTTCAACCATCACCAAGGCCACAACAACAATTACAACAACAATCACAACAAGAATTACAATGGCAACTACCAAGGAGGATTCAAAATGAGAAAGGACTACAACAACTACATAGAGGAGCAGGATGACTCTCTTCTGATCATGAACATGACTTCAAAGTCAGGTACAAATGATGATCACCTATTCTACATTGATTCAGGATGCTCAAATCATGTGGCTTGCAATGTGGCACTACTCTCTGATCTTGAGGAACCAAAAGGTAAACATCAAGTCCAAACAGGTGATGATACAAAGCATTCAGTAGTTAAAGTTGGAAATGTTAAGACTTGTGATGGTAATCAGAATTTGTTGAGCAGGGTACTCTATGTACCAACCATTACCAAAAATTTGATGAGTGTTGATCAAATTGTGGAGAAAGGTTTGTAGGTTAGATTCAAACAATATGGAGCATATGTGGAGGACCCAAGACATGGGTTCAAGAGGATTGCTAAAGGAGAAAAATCAGGTAGACTTTTCACTTTTGAGTTGGAAGATATAAAGAATATTGCACTATACAGTTATAAAGATCAAACACTTTCAAAGCTTGAAATTTGGCACAAAAGGTTAGGGCACATAGGAGAAAGAACCTTGAAACAAATGTGCAGGGACCAATGTGTGCTTGGGATACCTAATGTATCCAAGAAACATATGATATACAAGTGTGGTGCTTGTCAATTTGGTAAGTCTCACAGGTTACCCTTCTCCAAGAAAGGATATATGCATGAAGACTATCTAGAGCTTGTACACACAGATGTTTGGGGACCTAGCAAAGATCCCTCAGTCTCTGGATCAAGGTACTATGTGTCTTTCATTGATGATTATAGCAGATGGACTGTATTATACTTCATGAAGCACAAGGATGAGGTATTTAATTGTTTTAAGAAATATCTTGCATTAGTTGAAAACCAGACAGGAAGGAATTTGAAGAGGCTAAGGTCAGATGGAGGAGGTGAGTACTTCTCCAATGAATTTGAAAACTTCTTGCAGGACAGAGGCATCAAAAGAGAGATAACCACAAGGTATTCTCCTGAACAGAATGGGGTAGCTGAGAGAAGAAATAGGTTAATTGTTGAGACAGCTAGATCTATGCTTAATGAGAAGAAGTTACCTAACTACCTATGGGCAGAGAGTGTCTCTACTGCCACTTATCTCATAAACAGGTTACCATCTAAGTCACTTGATGGTATGACACCCTATGAAGCATGGCATGGTAAGAGATCATCATTAGATCACTGTAAAATATTTGGATGTGTAGCATATGTGCACATTCCTTCTCAGATAAGAGGTAAGCTAGACCCAAAGGCTGAAAAATGCATTTTCATTGGGTATGATTTAAATCAAAATGGTTACAGGTTTTATAATCCTACCAATAAGGGATTTATGGTAAGCAGAGATGTGATCTTTGATGAAAATGATTCTTGGTATGAGAATGAATGCAGGAAGGTCAAACTACCCTATGATTTGGAAGAGGAATTTCCAAAACTTACAAAGGAGGAACCTACTCAGAATGAAGACTCAAGTTCAGATGATGAAGACACTATCAACCTTGAAGAATTAAAAGCATGGAAGTCCAAGGGCAAAATGAAGATGAAGAAGATTGAAGACATACCTGAATCATCAACTCAATCAATCAGAAGATCTCAAAGAGAAAGCAAGAAACCTATCAGATATGGGTATGATACATCTCTTGTTACTAAACATTCAGTTTATCTTGCCAAAGACTTGTCAAATGAAGAACCAGGTTCAAATGAAGAAGCAATAACCAAATCAGAATGGAAAGAAGCTATGGATGAGGAGATTGAAGCACTCAAGGAGAGTGACACATGGGAGTTAGTACCCAAGAAGGATTCTATGAAGGTAATAGGATCCAGATGGATCTATAAGTTTTAAAGAAATTCTGATGGAACAATTAATAGGTACAAAGCCAGATTGGTAGCCAAGGGTTTTGCACAAACCCAAGGCATTGACTATGAAGAGACATTTTCTCCTGTGGCCAAGATGCCAACAATCAGAGTGTTGGTAAGTGTGGCTACATCAAAGAATTGGAACATGTACCAATTGGATGTCAAGAATGCTTTCTTGAATGGATGGATTTCAGAAGAAGTTTATATGTCACAACCTCTTGGCTATGAGGACCCTAAGAAGATAACTTATGTTTGCAAATTAAAGAAGGCCTTATATGGATTGAAGCAGGCACCTAGGGCATGGAATTACAGGTTAACCACATACCTCCAAGACGAAGGTTTTGTCATGAGCAAGGCTGACACTTCTCTGTTCATTAAGAGAAGTAATTCAGAGGTAATCTATCTCTGTGTCTACGTTGCTGACATCATCATTACAGGTAATGATGTCAATGGAATCAGGTGTATTAAAAGCCAGATGATGAAGGAATTCAAGATCAATGATCTTGGTTTATTGAAGTATTTTCTAGGGCTTGAATTAGTTTACACTAATTCAGGGATATACATTACTCAGAAAAAGTATGTACAAGATATGTTGAAGAAGTTTCACTTGCAGGATGCTAAAGTAGCAAGCACTCCAATGGAGGTGAACCTAAAGCTAAGTGCCCATAGGTGATGAAGTCAAAGACATTACAGGTTATCAAAGTATGGTGGGTAGCTTGAACTATGCTACTCTTACAAGAATTGATATTGCATATGGAGTAAGTGTACTAAGTCAACTTATGCACAAGCCAAGGACACCTCACTTAGAGGCTGCCAAGAGAATCTTGAAGTATCTCAAGGGTACACAGAACCATGGTTTGTATTTCCCTTACACTTTAGATATTGATATCAAAGTTTATTCAGATGCAGATTGGGCAGGATGCAAGGATGATAGGAGAAGCACTTCTAGATATATTTCCTTTGCAGGTGACGAACCAAATTCATGGTCTTCAAAGAAGCAACCTACTGTTGCCTTGTCTTCCATAGAGGCAGAATATAGAGGACTAGCTAATGGCACACAAGAAGCAATTTGGATTAAGCTTTTGTATACAGAATTGGGCTTATATACTAGGTCACCAATTATCTTTGGGGATAATACAAGTTCTCTTCACCTTGTAGCTACTCCTATCTATCATGCTAGGACTAAACACATAGAGGTTCATTACCATTATGTGAGAGAGAAGTTGATAAGCAAGGAGATTCAACTTACCTATGTATCAACCAACATGCAATGTGCAGATTTGTTGACTAAAGCTTTGGATGGAACAAAACTTTGCAGGTTCAAATCCATGATTAGATTGCAGGATATACTTGAAGATTAAAGATGAAGACTTAAGCCAAAATGTTTGGCTTGATGGGGAGCTGTTGGTGTAATTTGCAAGCCTGCACATTTGGCTCAAAGGATACATCAAAGGATACACATACATGATGAAGCATAGGAACATATGCTAGTGGCTATTTACCACTTTACCTCATTGTAAACGTCAAATTGACTTAGAATCTTTTTGTAATCACCTACCACAATGAGTCGTGGAAAAGTAGCTCATTTGATTGAAGGAATATCTCCAAGCTTTTAGGAGCTTGATCATAGGGAGCCAAAATTTGAATTTGAATTCAAATCTTTGCTCATCACATATAAAAATGATCTTGAAAAGTCGCGGTAGAGAGTGATCATTCCCGAGCCTCATTCTACTGAGTTTGAGTGTGTGTGAGGAATATACCATAGCCTACACCTCTCTACACCATTAAACAATGTTATTCATGCCAATGGGATTGTATACAAGTGTTAATTAATAGATACATTTACATCATTAATTTCTGAGTTCTCTGTTAGTCTACTCAAAAGTCTGTCAACTTGTCAAGAGCATATCTCGGTGCATTCTCCACCAAATCGAGTGATTCAAAGCTTGTTGGATTCAGCTCAAAGTCATCTACATGCTATCAAAGCTATTGCAGAGAAATCGGCATCGAGGGGAACTCTGGTCAATTTCTGCTACAGTCCTCAAAAGTCGGGGGTATAGCTAAACTTGCTAAATTGATTTCTCTTAGCATAGTGTATCTTTTAACATAATTAGACTTGAAAATGGTAGCTTACTAAGCAAATTAAATACCCCTAGAAGGAATTTTATCAATTTCTACTGTACTGGTCACACTGAGCAAAACAGTCAGCAGGTGTCAAGACTAAAATAGAAGGTTTTCTTGAGTTTGTGAACTTCAAAGTTATCTATTTTGGTTCAATCATTACACACATCACTTCCAAAGTACATAGGCCACTTTTTGGTGTTATTGGAAAGCTAAGAAGGTCTACTTATCAACTCTGAAGCAAAAGAGGGCTCGTACAAAGCAGGTTTAGCAGTACCTACTCAGTCTCTTGGAGCATCCATCCATCTTTCCCAACAAATGTGTACATTGATAATCTATACTAAGATTGTTGATTATCTTCTTTATTTCACCATGTGAGGTAGGAAGAATATTCTGACTTGCTAACAACGTTTCACATAATAACCTATAAGTTCATGAAAAAGACATATTTATAAAAATAAATGAATAAATACACACACACACATATATATATGTATATATATATATGTGTGTGTGTGTGTATTTATGTGTATGATTATTTGTATGTGTATGTGGATGTGTATATGCATGTGCATGCATATACATATGCATATGACACTACAAGGAATACGAGCGTATAGCGACGGTTAAGGCGATAAAATTTCGTCGCTATAAAATTGCAACTTGCATCGTAATTAGCGTCGCACGCCGAGCGTTGATTAAACGACGCATAAAACGACGGTATTTGCGACTTGTGACGCGACGGGATTGCGTCGTTCCCATACAACGTCGCTAAAACGATAGATTTGAAAGCGTCGCATAAGCGATGCTGTCTTGCATCGCATAGGCGACGTTACATGCCGTCGCATAAGCGACGCTAAAAATTGTCGCTTATACGACGACGAATAGCATCGCTTACACGACGATCTGTTGACGGACAAAAATTAAAACGTTGGAGGCTCTGCGATCGGCATTTTCATGCATCCGATCGAAGAGCTCTCCAACGTTCGCAATTGCGCTGTGCTTACGAGCTGAAGCAAGTATATGCAGAATTGTTGTTTTGCCTAAGCTCTCTCTTATTGTCTCCCTCTGTGTTTGTTTCTCTCTTTCTACATCTTTCTCTCTTTGAATTCTCACTCTCTCTCTCTAGATCTCTCTCTCTAGATCTCTCTCTCTCTCTCTTTCTTCTTTCTCTCTTTATTGTAGGTTATTCAATAAGCTAACCAAGCAAAAAGTATGGCTAACAATCGTAAGTACAATTTCTATTCTTTGTAGATCATTTGAATTGTGTTATTTTCATTACATAGCATACTCACACTTATTGATATGCACTCATACACTTATACATGATGAAGATGCACTTTCACACATATACATATATACACATGCACATACACACACATATATACACATAGATACATGTGCACATACACTTAGACATACACACATATACACATGCATATGCCCAAACATTCCTACAACCACATAAAAAGACGTCCATGCATGCATTATTGTATATATATATATATATATATATATATATATATATACACACATACACACATTAACATATATGCCAATACATGTATATGCACATCCACATACACATGCATGTTTCATACATATACACATGCATATCTATACACATGCATATACATATACACATATACATATACATATACATATACATATACACACATATACATATACATGCATATACATATACACACACATACATATACATGCATATACATATACACACACATACACAAGAACATGCACATACTCATACACACATATACACTTATACATGCACATGCACATACATACATATACACACACATACACATGCACACACATACATATACACACACATACATATACTCTTAGGTACACACATATGAATGAATTATATAATTAAAGTATTAAAACACATATACACATGCACACACACATGCATATACCTACATATACACATATACATGCACATACACACACATACACATAGAGTTATACATATACACACACATACACAAGAACATGCACACATTGATACATACATATACACTTATACATGCACATGCACATACATATATATACAGACACATACACATGCACATACATACATATACACACACATACATATACACTTAGGTACACACATATGAATGAATTATATAATTAAAGTATTAAAACACATATACACATGCACACACATGCACATACCTAAATATACAGATATACATGCACATACACACATATACACATAGAGTTATACATATACATGCATATACATATACACATACGTACATACACATGCATATGCACATACTCATACACACATATACACTTATACATGCACATGCACATACATACATATTCACACACATACACATGCGCATACATACATATACACACACATACATAATTAAAGTATTAAAACACATGCCTAATATAAACAATAATAACAATATTCAATAGAACAAAACTCTTCATTACTTAATACCATACACACAACTCAAAACATAACTGAAATAAAATATATATATATATATATATATATATATATCAATGTAAATACATATAATCCAATGTCATAATCAACTAAAATCCTAATCATCATCATCATGATCATCATCATCATCAGCAATATCATGATCATTTCGATCTTCCTCATCCTCATCGTCATGATCACCCTTTGACGATCGAGATCGTCCCTCCTGTGTCTGTCTCTCCACCTCATCCATATTTGTCTCTCCATAATACTCCTGTATTACATATAACAAACATAAATAAATAAAATAATTAAAACATTCATAAAAACAAAATAATTATATAAAATTTAAAAATACTCACAAAGGCATCAGAATGATCTTGCATATACTCGCTCAAACGAAGGTATCCAAAATGTGTAGCATACTCGATCTCCTGTTTCCTAGGATATCGGCCATAATCCTTCCGCTGCAATGAAACAAATAAAAAACATTAGTTGCTTGCATTTTAACTAAAATAAAAAATATACTCACAATAACACATATACTTACAAACGTAGCTACAAAACCATTATGGCCCATTTGGCCTAGGTGCGATGTGTGGCCCGACTCCACTCTCTTCTTTGCAACAGCCTGTTTATTCAAGAAAAAAAATACATAAATTAAATGTAAAAAATTACTAAAATATATAAAAATTATAAATATAAATTATTAATTTTTGTACCTTCTGCTGAGGAAATGACTCCTGAAGACGTAGCTGTCTACGAAAAAAGTGCCACGACTCAGGTGGTATGCTAGCTCGCCTCTTATTTTTTTCGACCATACAATATCTCTTGTTAATTTAATCTCAAACAAAAAAAAAGTCAGAATACATACACATATATACACACACATACACATACCCACATACACATATACATGCAAACATATACGCATGCATATATGTATACATATACACATATACATACATATAACATAAACACATATATACATATCCACATATATACGTACACACACATGCATGCATATACACTCATTCATACAAAATACATGCATTTATCCCACAATAATATGTAGTTGTGTATATGTGAATATGTGTGTATGTGTAAATGTGCATATGTGAATATGTGTGTATGTGTAAATATGTATATGTGAATTTTTTGTTTATGTAGATAATCAAATTATTAATATCAAATACCATTATTTGTAGATTCTGATCAATCAGATGGAACTCCACCACCGTCTCCTCTTCGTGCAACGACTTTATACTATAAGTATGTGACATATTTAATTTTAAATATATTTGATGGATACATAACTTATATATTTTTTTTATGTTTCTTATTATGTGCAGATTCTGATCAATCAGAGGGTATTCCACCACCTCCTACCCATGCAACGACTTCACATGTGTCCTCCGATAGGAATTATGATGAATTTTACTATGAAGAGCATATTATATGTTGGTGTAACTCTTGTTACGGCACGTATCGAAGACCACGATTGGAATGTATTGAACATGAGGTAGAGTATGGTACTTTTGAGCTTGCACCATCACCTAGTCAACGTGATAATGCTTGGGTATGTATTTTTTATATATATTAATGTCATTATTTTATTTAAAAACCATATATAAAATCAAATTATTGTTGATAGACAGGAATACTTGCTCGATGATGATGATGATGATGATTTTTCTCATAATGTTAATATACCTCGTACACGTCATGGACTTGCTGTTCATCAATTACAAGCAGAGGTTTCTAGAAATCCTCTACCTCTTCGTTTAGAGAATGAAACGGCTGGGGATTATCCATTGCCAGCTCGTGATCGTTCTTTAGTACAAACATATGATAGAAGAAGATATGGAGGATGGAATAGAGGACCACTTCCTTTAGATGGAGAGGTTTTCAACTTTTGGGGTAATCGCTATATGATTGCTCCATCCACTATTACTAATGCTGGTCGTGGTCTCTTTATTGTAGAGGATTTGTATGTGCCTCCGAACTCTGAAGTCACTCTTATGTCATTTTGTGGTCCTATATATGGATGGGGAGATCGGCATCGACTTTCATGTTATGTTCAAAGCATGAGTACTTATGGAATATGCTTGAACGTAGCATCCCTTAATAGTAGAAGGATTTTACATGCAGAAAATGAAAGATTATATATTGATGGAAGACCTTACACACATGGAAATATAGCAGGTTTAATAAATAGTAGTCGAGGGTTACATAATGGTTCAAGGACTAATTGCACATTTGAGGAGCGTGAAAATAGTCATGAATCACCATACATGAGTAGAGATGTATCAAGATACATAGTTGTCAATGCTATTACTACATTACATGCTGGTGATGAACTATTAGTGAATTATGGATGGTGTTGACCTCCAAGAGCACCTTTTAGCTAGAGAGAATAAAAATTTTCTATCCATATTTAATAAGTTATATACTTAATTTTATATTTGAAGTTTAATTTTTATTCATTTATGGAATACTAATGAGTTTTATTTATATGTGTAGATTCTAACGTATGATGTTGATGATATTTGTCCACAGCATTCACAATTACCAGTAAGACCACAATTATCAGAAGCTTCCATGAGGAGGCTACGCAAAACTAATCCTGTGCAATATGCAAAGTTGAAAGATCTATATTCAAAAGACGATAACGTACAAGATTTGTGTGACAATGATGAAGATGATGGCATGGCAAATTTTATTGAGGATTGGTATCAAAATGACAGTGAGAGCATTGATATTTCTAAAAAATATCTTCGAGAGGAATCTCTAAAGCATGTATATGAAGGAAGTCGTTTGACACGACTAAGTGCGAGCTTACTTATTCTCAACCTTCAAAATCGTTTTGGATGGAGTAATGTATCTGTTTCGACACTATTGAGGTATGATTTTCAATTTTCTATCTATTTATATATATATATATGCATATATATATATATATATATATATATATATATATATATATATATATATATATATATATATATATATATATATATATATATATATATATATATATATATATATATATATATATATATATATATATATATATATACATGCAGGTTTTTATTCTTACTTTAGATAAGGTAAGAAGAAGAACTTGAATTGAATGGATACGATTGTTTGGATGGCAGGATACGATTGTTTGGATGGTAGGATAGGATTGTTTGGATGGCAGGATACGATTGTTTGTTTTGGAGGATATGAATGATTTGTCGATTCACACATATGTTCAGTTTGAAAGTGTGAATCGACAAATCATTCAATGAAGGTACATACTTCATATCCTCCAAAACAAACAATCGTATCCTGCCATCCAAAACAATCAAATTTTGTGTAAATATTTTGAAAGATGCATTAATAGTTTTAAAAGATGCGTGGACAAAATGTGTCCATTCAATTCAAGTTCTTGTTCTTACCTTATCTAAAGTAAGAATAAAAACCTACATGTATATATGTATATTTATTTATTTACCTTTTTTAATACATCTTTTTTTGATAAACTTATAGGTTATTATCTGAAAAGTTTTTACCAAGTCAGAATATTCTTCCTACCTCACATGATGAAATGAAGAAGATAATCAATAATCTTGGTATAGATTATCAATGTATGCATGCATGTCCTAACGATTGTATTTCATATAGAGGTGAATATGCAGACTCTTTGACATGTCCCAAATGTCAATCTCCTTGATATAAGGGTGAAGAAGGTAAAATCCCAAAAACGGTATTGAGACATTTTCCATTGGCTCCACGGATTAGACATATGTTTCAGAGCCTCGAATTATCAAAGCTTTTGACTTGGGGACATGATCACAAAAGTACTGATGGATAATCAGAATTCCTCATGATAGTGTTGCTTTTCAGCATATTGATTCTACATGGCCAGAGTTTGCACAAAATCCACAGAATCTAAAGTTAGGAGTTGCATTAGATGGGGTTAATCCATTCCCCATGAAATCCAGTAAATGGTCAACATGGCTAGTGGTAGTCATAAACTATAATCTTCCGCCATATCTTAGCATTAAAAAGGAACATTTAATGCTTTCACTTTTAATCCCAGGCAAAAGACAAGTTAAAGATATGAATGTATATCTTGCTCCCCTCATTGACGATCTTCAAGAGTTATGGAGAGGTATTAATGTCATTGATGTATCGAAAAGCATCAATGAAAGACATATTACGGTTCGTGGTATTGTGGCTTGGACTATTCACGATTTTCCTGGATATGGCATTTGTTCAGGTATTGATGTAATTTTTTATTCAATATGCATGTAAATAAATATGATTTAATCTAATTATATTTTTATCATTTTCCATGATGCAAGAATATCTACTAAGGGTTCTAAAGCTTGTCCATATTATGGTGATTGGTTGAGATCAATCTATAGTAAGAATCTCAAAAAAAATATTTATCTTCGACATCAACAATTCTTGCCTGATGATCATCCATTAAGATCTAAAAGAGAAGCGATACATTTTAATGGAAAGCTTGAAACAGGCCAGTATCCAAAACCTATGACGCTGATGGATTGGTATAAAAAATGGACAGATGGACCTCTGATAGATCCAGAAGCAGAAATCTTCAATGATGATTCAGATAATGAGTATGTGAATAGAGGTAAAGGAAAATTGGCACTCGCAAAGAACATATCAATATGGTATTCTTTGGAGTATTGGAAAGAGTTAAAAGTATGTCATCTTCTTGATCCTATGCATATATTCAAAAATATTGGTTATTCACTATGGCAACATCTTCTTGGACTAAAAGATACCACAACATCAAGGAATGATTTGAAAGATCAAAAATCCAAACCAAAGTTATGGCCAGTTTTTGATAGACATCGACAAGAAACAACTTATGCATCTGCTCCTTGGGTACTTACAACAAAAGAGATACAGACTATCAACAATAGAATTCAATTGATTAAGACTCCTATAGGATATGGAGCATCGTTTCAAAACATGTTTACTATGGATGATAAAAGCTTATCTGGGTTAAAGACCCATGACTGGCATAACTTTTTGAAACATATTTTACCTATGGTTATCGATGGATGTACAACGAAAGGAGTATGAGATGTGATCTATCATCTTGGATCACTTATAAGGTAATTATGATACTTTTATATTTAATATGTATGAATATATCTTTTTATTTTTTAATTAACTTCTTTATAATTTTTTTTTATGATATGTATAGGTGGATTACATCCAAAGAGATCCATAAAAATTCGATCCCACAAAAAAAACGTGAATGCAAAGAGCTACTATATTTGAGGGAAAAAGAACTTCCTACTTCATTTTTTGATATTCAGGTTCATTTATTAGTCCATCTTGTAGATGAGATAGAGATTGCAGGTGTTGTCAACACTCGATGGATGTTTTGGGTCGAGCGATTTATGGGAATACTAAAAGGTTATGTGCGACAAGATCAAAACCAGAAGGATCCATGGCAAAGGGTTGGATGCTTGAAGAGTGCATGTATTACGTTAGTGAGTACCTTGAAAGAGTTCATGAAGAAGCTCCACATGCATGGACCAACGAGTCTTCTTCAAAAATAACAGATGAGGTATTATTAGGTGAGGGGGTTCCATTCTTATTTACATTTCAAGAGAAAAATGATGTTTCTACTTTTGTAGCATATAATAGCGAATGCATGCAAACATTCCTTAGCGAGTACGAGGAATTTCAAAGTCTCCGAAGTAAAAGGCGAAAAAACAAAAGATCTAGATGTAATCTCGATAATAATGAGATTACAGATATACCTTCTTTCACGGATTTGCTATATAGTCGTTTGCAATGCGCCAACGCAAATAATGAAGAAATTTCAGATGAGCAAAGAGAGTTAATGATAGGTTGTGAACGAAAGGTAATTTTATTAAAATAATATTTTATTTTTTTCATATATGTATGTTAGTTTCTATTTACTAATTGAATTTATTTTGCAGGCTCGAATGTTCACTAATATGTGGGCTTTTGGACAGCATATTAGAATCAAAGCCATTGATTCTTTACGTAAAACAGAGGA
Organism: Ceratopteris richardii; assembly: GCA_020310875.1. NCBI lineage: Eukaryota > Viridiplantae > Streptophyta > Polypodiopsida > Polypodiales > Pteridaceae > Ceratopteris > Ceratopteris richardii. The sequence goes on along the minus strand of CM035424.1, from coordinate 20,998,015 downwards.
TTCTAGTATTGTTGCTTCTTTCAAGCAACTATCACGTGCTAGCTCAGAAGACACGAACCTTATAGATAGCAAACTTGGTTACGTAGGAACTATTGTTGCTATCTACGAAATTTCATTTCGTACATTCAAACAGGTAGAAAAAAGTTTATATATATTTTTTAGAGTTAGTTATTTTTTTAAGCACCTAATAATGGGTTTTTGTTGTTATATATTTTGATAGGTCATTTTGAAGGTTGACTCGTTTCGAGCGGAGTATAAAGGTAGTAATTCTACATTAAGAAAGGAATTATCTGGGTTTTGGGCAATTGATTCTTCCAAGGTAATGCGATCTACTAAAGAACCATATATTCTTCCTAGGCATATTGAACAAGCAAATTTTTATAAAAACCCAAATGCTCATCCGTGGTGGCAAGTCATTCATGTGCAACCTAGAGGTAGGTCATTGTTTGAACATTTTATTGTTAGAGAGATCGAAGAAAGTCCTCTTGATGATTTAGCATCAGATACTGATACATCAACATCTGAAATAGAAATTAGAATCATTATACGTGATAATGATACTAATCTTTTTGATGAAGAGGATAATTCTCTACATGCTGATTCTACTGATGAGGAAGAGGAATTACCAGAAATAGATATTAATCCATCAATAGATGATGTGATTCATGAGAACATAGATTTAACAATAGAAGAAATAAATGAAATCAATAAGGATAATGAAGATGAGACTATATTGAAGTCTTACCAAAATGATGGCAATAATGAAAACATATGAGCAGATTAGATAGTAAATTCTACTCTAGTTATCGATCAATAACTTGAAGCTTCTGAATGGATATCAAATAATAGGCTTTTTTTATTAACTTGAATAATGATGAATCCTATTAGAGAGATGAAATCATGTTCTTCTAAGTTAGAACATGAAGCTCGGGGGTATGCCTAATTATTTTATATATAGCTTTATCTTCGAGGAGCAAATTTTTATCATGTATGTACGCATATGTGTGTGAATTCATGTGTATTATATGTATACATATGTTAGTATGCATATATATGTATTTCATGTATATGTATGTGTTTCCATGTGTGTGATATATGTATACATGTGTTAAATATGCATGTGTATATATGCATATGCATTTATGTAAAATATTCTTGTATTCATGTAATATATGCAAGTGTTTATAATTGTGTACATGTATATATGTATATGTGTCTATGTGTAAATATGTACATGTAAATATGTATGCATGTATATATATGTTTATGTGTGCATGTAGGCATGTATATGTGATGTGTACATGTATATATGTATATATGTCTATGTGTAAATGTGTACATGTAAATATGTTAGTATGTATATATATATTTATGTGTGCATTTAGGCATGTATGTATGATGCATAATATATCTACTCCATTTTATATTTATGTATCCTATCTACATGATGTGTATATATCTTTACATATATTATGATCCTCGTTGATTCGAGTAGCTATATATAGAGGCATAAGGTTGGGAGGAGAGACATCTCTCTAGTAGGACATCGGAGGTGTACATATACTTCAAACATATGGCTAAAAGGTTGAATTAGAGTTTTTAAATTAGGGATTTCAAAACCCTAATATCGAAATTAGTGTTTTCAATTTAGGATTTTTGAAATAGGATTTATTTATTTATTTATTTATTTATTTATGTGTATGCATGTGTTGTGTATGTATGTGTATCTATATGTGCATATGCATGTGTTTTGTGTGTATATATGCATGTGTATATGTATATATGCATGTAAATATGAATATATGAGTCTATGTGTGTATACATATGATTATGCATGTGTATGTGTATGTGAGTATGTGTACGTGTATGTGAGTATGTGCATGTGTCTATGTGTATTCATTATATGTGTGTAACATTGCATGTGTATGTGTGTGTAAAAATGTGCATGTATGTGTGTGTATGTATAAATGTGCATGTATATGTATATGTGTGTAAATGTGCATGTATGATGTATATGTGTGTGTATGCATGTATTTATACCTCTAGTCTCACTCTCTCTCTCTCTCATATACATACATACATGCATAAACACACATACTCATATCCACATATATATACATAAAAGCAGTGCATACCGTGCATTCTTGCGATGATGAGCCATAAGTGTCCGCATCTCTTTTAAACACCACTTAAGCGACCATCCTGTCCCAAACTCTATCTCAAGTGAACTAAGTACGTATTTTTTATCCCTCTCATCATGCTCACTACAAAAATAAAAAACATAATGTAAATAAAACAGAAGATATATATTTCAATTTATATGTAAAACTTTTACTTACTTCCACGGTAAGTGGATAAAGCGCACGTAAGAGTCGCATAGTGCCCGCATTCTTCTCTTGAACTCCAATCCATTCCCTATGTACACAATGTTCCCCTCTGGCTCTATGTCGCACTCTATTCCTAAGGTGCCTATGCATGTCCTCATAGGCAACTCTGCTCTGCTATCACGTGCTGGAGGTGGTATAGGTGTCCTGAAAATAGATAGATAGAAATAAATAAAAATATGTGTTATAATATCATTAAAAATGTTTATGAAAACAAAACATACCTATGAGCAGCTAGCTCTCTTCCTGCATGTGGAGCCGCAGAAGAGCCCTCGTCTGATCGCTGGGTAAGCATCTGGATCGTATAATCCAGCTCCTCATCAGACATCTCTGCGTAATCACGCATTATTGCCCCTAGAGTATCAGACGGAACTCTTGCTCTCATAAGACTTTTCTCTCTCTACTGGGATCCATAATACCTAACATATAAAACAAAATGGTTAGAAATCAATATATATACGTGTACATATGTAAGTGTGTATGCATTAAGTATGTGTATGTATGCATGTGTGTGTGTATGTATGTGCGTGTATATGTGTGTATGTGTGTATGCATGTGTATGTGTGTGTATGCATCATTATGTGTATATGTGTCTATGTGTGTATGTTTGTCTATATGTGTGTGTGTATGTATGTGTATATGTGTGTGTGTATGTATGCATGCATGTATGTATGTATGTATGTATGCATATGCATATGCATTATGTATGTATATATATGCATGTATGTGTATGTGTGAGTATGTCTCTCTATGTGTGTGTATGCATATATGTGTGTATGTATGCATATATGTGTGTATGTATGCATATATGTGTGTATGTGTGTGTATATGTGTTTGTATGTGTGTATGCATGTGTATGTGTGTGTATGCATCATTATGCGTGTAAGTGTCTATGTGTGTTTGTGTGTGTGTATATGTGTGTGTGTGTGTGCCTATGTGTATGTGTGTGTGTCTATGAGTGTGTATGTGTTTATGTGGATGTATGTATCTATGTGTGTGTATGTGCCTATGTGTGTATGTGTATGCATGTATGTATGCATATGTGTGTGTATGCATGTGTATGTGTGTGTATGCATCATTATGTGTGTATGTGTCTATGTGTGTATGTATATGTGTGTGTTGTCTATGTGTATGTGTGTGTGTCTATGAGTGTGTATGTGTTTCTATATGTATGTATCTATGTGTGTGTATGTGTCTATGTGTGTATGTGTATGCATGTATGTATGCATATGTGTGTGTATGCATATGTATGTGTGTGTATGCATCATTATGTGTGTCTATGTATGCATGTGTATGTGTGTATGCATCATTATGTGTGTATGTGTCTATGTGTGTATATGTGTGTGTGTATCTATGTGTATGTGTGTGTGTCTATGAGTGTGTATGTGTTTATGTGTATGTATGTATCTATGTGTGTGTATGTGTCTATGTGTGTATGTGTATGCATGTAAGTATGCATATGTGTGTGTATGCATATGTATGTGTGTGTATGCATCATTATGTGTGTCTATGTATGCATGTGTATGTGTGTATGCATCATTACGTGTGTATGTGTCTATGTGCGTATGTGTGTGTATATGTGTGTGTGTGTCTATGTGTATGTGTGTGTGTCTATGAGTGTGTATGTGTTTATGTGTACGTATGTATCTATGTGTGTATGTGTATGCATGTATGTATGCATATGTGTGTGTATGCATATGTATGTGTGTGTATGCATCATTATGTGTGTCTATGTATGCATGTGTATGTGTGTATGCATCATTATGTGTGTATGTGTCTATGTGTGTATGTGTGTGTATATGTGTGTGTCTGTCTATGTGTGTGTCTGTCTATGTGTATGTGTGTGTGTCTATGAGTGTGACATATGTGTTTATGTGTATGTATGTATGTGTGTGTGTATGTGTATGCATGTATGTATGCATATGTGTATGTATGCATATGTATGTTTGTGTATGCATCATTATGTGTGTCTATGTATGCATGTGTATGTGTGTATGCATCATTACTTGTGTATGTGTCTATGTGTGTATGTGTGTGTGTGTATATGTGTGTGTGTCTATGTGTATGTGTGTGTGTCTATGAGTGTGTATGTATGTATCTATGTGTGTGTATGTGTATGCATGTATGTATGCATATGTGTGTGTATGCATATGTATGTGTGTGTATGCATCAATAGGTGTGTATGTGTCTATGTGTGTGTGTGTGTATGCATTATGTATGTGTATGTAAGCATGTGCATTATGTATGCATATAAGTATGTATGTATGCATATGCAAATGCATTATGTATGCATATGTTTGTATGTGTGTGTATGCATTATGTATGTGTATGTAAGCATGTGCATTATGTATGCATGTAAGTATGTATGTATGCATATGCATATGCAATATGTATGCATGTATGTGTATGTGTGTGTATGTCTCTCTATGTGTGTGTATGCATATATGTGTGTGAATGTGTGTCTAGATGTGTCTGTATGTGTGTATGCATGTGTATGTGTGTGTATGCATCATTATGTGTGTATGTGTGTGTATATGTGTGTGTATGTGTGTGTGTGTCTATGTGTATGTGTGTGTATCTATGAGTATGTATGTGTTTATGTGTGTGTATGTGTCTGTGTATGTGTCTGTGTGTGTGTATGTATCTATGCATGCGCATTATGTATGCATGTAAGTATGTATGTACATTGTATGCATATGCATATGCATTATGTATGCATATGTATGCATGTATGTGTTTATTTGTGTATGTCTCTCTATGTGTGTGTATGCATATATGTGTGTGTATGCATATATGTGTGTGTATGTGTGTATGTGTGTGTATATGTGTCTGTATGTATGTATGCATGTGTATGTGTGTGTATGCATGTGTATGTGTGTATGTGTCTATGTGTGCATGTGTGTGTGTATATGTGTGTGTATGTGTGTGTGTCTATGTGTATGTGTGTGTATGTATGAGTGTGTATGTGTTTATGTGTGTATGTGTCTATGTGTGTGTATGTGTTTATGTGTGTATGTGTATGCATGTATGTATGCATGTATGTATGCATATGTATGTGTATGCATGTGTATGTGTGTGTATGCATCATTATGTGTGTATGTGTCTATGTGTGTATGTGTTTGTGTATATGTGTGTATGTGTGTGTGTCTATGTGTATGTGTCGCTACGCGTCTATGAGTGTGTATGTGTTTATGTGTGTGTATGTGTCTATGTGTGTATGTGTCTATGTGTGTATGTCTATGCATGTATGTATGCATAGGTTTGTGTATGTGTGTGTATGCATTATGTATGCATATGTGTGTGTATGGATTATGTATGTGTATGTATGCATATGCATTATGTATGCATATGCATTATGTATGCATATGCATTATGTATGCATATGTATGCATGTATGTGTATGTGTGTGTATGTCTCTCTATGTGTGTGTGTGTGTATGCATATGTGTGTGTGTATGTGTGTATGTGTGTGCGTATATGTGTGTCTATGTGTTTATGCATTTGTATGTGTGTGAATGCATCATTATGTGTGTATGTGTGTGTGTATGTGTGTGTATATGTGTGTGTATGTGTGTGCACGTTTGTGTGTATGTGTGTGTGTCTATGACTGTGTATGTTTGGATGTGTGTGTGTATGAATGTGTGTCTATGAGTGTGTATGTTTGGATGTGTAA